>JAOEGT010008979.1:0-11055 GCA_025447795.1 Speoplatyrhinus poulsoni
CCCCCCCCCCCCCCCCCCCCCCCCCCCCCACGTCGGTACATTTGTTTATTTGCCTACTTTGATTACCATCATAAGGCTACCAGCATTGGCAAGTCTACTATTCACTATTCAATGCACAACCCTCCTTGGTTGTTGCTATAGGCAACTCCATGATGACACTTCCAGTGCCCAGACCACCTGAACTTTCTAAGTGTGGATACTTGATGACTAAGATGCTACTGAATGCTCACAAAGTGACTAATCAGGGCATCACATAGATGTTGAATGTGACAATAATTCAGACTTTCTGCCAGTTTGAGATAGTCAGCCTTATTTAAACTCAGCCAGAATTTAACAATTTAGTGCAGGACTTAACCTTGACACAAGTCAATGAGTCAAGGTTCCTGCCTTCAATAATGGAAAGTTGATCAGACTAGTTGGAAATTGACTAAAGCGCTGGACTGTCATGTGCATAGCATTTTTTACTGGTTACAGATTACTGTATCCTGACTGAATTAGGCTGTGTCAAGCTGTTGTCTTTCGAAAAGCCTTACGTGCTACACAATTTCTGATTACACCAACACGTTCAGCAGGTAAAGTTCAACAAAGGCCACTGAATTTTAGAGACAGACAAAACATATTTGGGAACCTTTGTTGACCAGTGTTATATGTCCTATTGGCAGATCCAGTGTAACTGTTCAGTGTACTGTTCTAATACATACATGTATCTGGTGGACTTAAGACATTAAGATGTAATGTTTGTGGTAGGAACTGTAATGATGTTACATTAATTTATTATTCAGAATCAATACATCAAAGATTGAATGGTTTTAATCAATCAAAATAAAGTTTGGCAGACTCTTATAATCTATTTACAAATGACACCTAAAAGGATGAAAAACTAAAATGACTGAAATTAAAATATTGGTGGTGAATAAGGTATGAGAGTAATGAATAGTATATACACATGTTCAATTGGTTTTGAAAGAAGTATGTTGCTTCTCAGCACTAAAACATCACAACGTAGAAAAGATAAAATCCTGAACGATAAAATCCCTACAATATAGAGCAGTAAAAAACACAAAGAATGCAGGTTAATTTGATGTTCCACACAGTGTTGTCAGGCGATTCTGTAAGGGAAAATAAAAAAAAAGGTTTTAGTACAAATAATTAACACTTCACTTATATCAGAAAGTGTTTCCCAGACCTGGCCCTGGGGTCCCCATGCCCTGCATGTTTTAAGTGTCTCCCTGCTCCAACACACCTGATTCACACAAATGGGTCATTATCAGGCTTCTAACAACCAAACATGCAGAGTAGGGGGCTTCCAGGACTAGCATTGAGAAACACTGGAAAAAAACATTATATACTAGCATGCAGTCCTATTACTTAATTCACTTTTTATTTACTTTAAATAATTGTTTTCTGTGGCATTATTATATACATTATATATATTATATATATACACTAATAATGATATTGTATACTGTAGTACCTGCAGCAGCCGAATGCTCCTCAGGGCTGTCTCATCCAGTAAAGACAAATCCACAGAATCCACCTGACTGGCCAGCAGCTGAATACTCTGTAGCAAGACAAGACAAATACACACACTGGAATTAGCAGGACCCATATATTAGTCCACTTAAGCAGTTAGCTAAAAGTAGAAGAATATTACAAATTTAGCACAAATTAAAAGGTCACTGAAAAATTCCAAAAAGATTCTGCTGCATGACTGGAAATGTCCTTAAAATAATTCCAACTCAAAGTGACATATCCTGACTTTTCCCAGACATATATGAATATTATCCACTACCTGGAATGAACAGAAAACAGGCCACCTAAACTATGTCTGAACAGGTCAGTCAGCTTGGCAACAATAAACATACTGAAAATGGATGTGATGACATTTTGCGTAGGTACCACTCAGGTCAATTCAAACCAATTTCAATATGCTATGTTGAGACATCTCAACATGTAATACCACCATTATTTATATAGTTCTATGCGTGTTCAGTAAGGTTTTGATAAATGGATAGATATGGATGGAATAAACTAAAATAGTAACATTCTGCAAACAAAATTCCATGATATCCCATGATTTAACCAAAAAACTAAATATATCAAATCCCCTGATTTTCCATGTATGGAATATAATTTTTAAAATGCCATGACCAGGGGGAACCCTGAATCCTTCACTGACTTGACTGGTTAAAATGTGAATATTAGATTCTGAATGACTGGAAAGGTCCTCAAAATCAATTCTGCATCCAGAGTCCAATACCAACCTGACTGGTTAAAACATGAACATTTGATTCAAAATATATTCTGCATCCAGAGTACTATACCGACCTGCCTGGGATAAAATGTGAATATTCAGAACAAAGTGCTCACCTCTCCATTGCCAACAGGTACATTGATAACAATGTCTTGGCTACCCGCCGCAATGGGAGAACCATTGACTGAAATGCTATAAACCCTCTCCTTATGACGGGGAACTCTCACAGCAGGGGTCTTGGGAAGCCTGTTAAGGTAATGTCCAACTGTTAGAAATTTATAAAACACACAAAATGTATGCTATTTTAAATCATTTTTATTTAATTTTGTATGCTAAGATTTAAAATAGCATCTGTCATTTGGACTAGGCATTATTCATTGATAATTTTAAGTTGCCACATCCGTAATACATGTAAAAAGGCTTTTAATGAAGGCTGGTATTATAACCTCATTACTGACCTGGGGTCAAAGTGTGGTGTGACCATGGGAGTAGCACCCATCAACACAGAAGAGTCTAACATACTCCTGGCGGGAGTCACCAGAGGCTTCCTGTTCGACCTGAACCAAGGAGGATGTTTTAACTTAGCAATGCAACAAATCTAAGCCTAACTAAATTAAACATACATTTTTACACACACACACACACACGCGCACACACACACGCACACACAGACAGACATATCAGAATAGAGAGCAAAGAAAGATGCTTTAACTTAGCAATGCAACAAATCTAAGCAAAAAAACAACAGCATTGTAATGATGAACAGTATAGGGATAAAAGAAAATCACACGCAGAAACAAAGCTGATTTATTTTGTCGCTTAGCAACCATGCGCTCTTATTCTTCTTCTTACCGTCTAACGGAGGTGTTTTGCTTGCCCACGGTGAGAGCCTTTGCTCTCTTCGAGGTGGTGGGGGGCTTCCGTACAGTTCTTCCCTGATATTGAAAACAGTTAAAAACCACAGGTCAAGACAACCTTTGTCCTTTCCACATACACATCAACTATAGCTCAGGGTTTCTCAAACTGTTTTGGGCCAGGGACCCCATACAGGGAAGAACATTTTCCAAAGGACCCCCTCATAATCGTATCACTTAAGCAAATTCTCAGATACATCATATATGACTTTGATATGCTTCCTAGCATTTATAGTCTTCGATGTAATTGGAACTATTTGAAAATCATATTTTCTCAATGTAGCTATTTTGATCTCATCTTCACTTGATTTAGACTGACATAGGTATTTCTCCATGCTTGCTCACTGCAGTCACTTCACTAATAGTTAATATATCAAGCTAGCTAGCAGATAAATGGTTTGTTGTGACGTGCCTGAAGTGATATGATTCATGACAGATTGATGTGATGTGTCACACTCAAAGTAGGTTTTATTGGCCAAACCCTAATGTCACATTTGGGTCATAATCGTCATGTGTGCCCCCTTTTGACTATTGCTTCACGTCAGAGGTTTGGCGTTAACCATATGGATACAATATGTTTGTTTTATTGGTGCAAATAGACCTCACCAGTTGTGTAGTCAATGCTCGCAGTCAACACCACTTCCAAATGTAAAAATTGAATAGGATAACAGAATGGCATTGTTCTTATTGCTCAGTTTTGGGTTATGCCATGCTCTGGTGTTATTGAGTGCAAATACATTTAGATTTTGGCATACATTAAGACATGTTAAAGTCTTTGTTTGGAAGTTAAATGACATTTGCTAAGTGCTGAACATCAAAAGTAAAATACCAGCGCACATTATGCACGTCAGCCCTGGCCAAACTCTTTTCGTTATCAATGAATAAGAGTGCCAGTGTCGTAAAACTAATATTGACATGTATAGCTGTACTCTGACTAAAGTAAACTGGAATGGGAACATCACAGGAGCTTCACGCGGCTTTACATAAAATGCAAAATGTGTACTTTACCCATTTAGCGATCTTGTAATTGACAAACAACAGTGTTATCCAGCTTGAATATGTGCCTTTGACAAAACTGGTATGTTTGCAACATATGAGTTAATCACAGACACTGTGGCAGGGAAGAATATCAAAAACTGCATTCATTTTTCTCATAGGGAAAATTGCTTAGACCCAGAAGTCCTTATATGGCCATGGGCACCTCCTGAAAACGACATACGTCTGGTGAGGTCTATGTTCTTCATAGACAGATATGCAATTTTCAAAACTAAACACAGACCCCTGGGGATCCAGGGACCTCACTTTGAGAGCCACTGCTATAGCTCATAGTGACCATTGATTGCCCATTAGACCTTTATTGTAATATAGTTACACGTTGGGTACGCAATCTTGGGGGAATTTGTTAGATACAAGTATCTAAACCAATGTGGAATTACCTTCGTTCCAATGGTTTGGCTGGGTGTGTTCTCCACTTCTGAATTCAAAATGGCTTTTTTCTTGGATGCTGTTAACAAGAGAGAGTACATTCAGAAGACAACATTATTGCTGCGCTCAGTAAACTGTTTCACTGAGAATATGTTGCAAACATCATCGATGTCTGCAACTACTTTTAAAGATGTTGAATTTCATGGGCGTGGCATGTGTTGCTTGATGACATTTTAATTTAAACAATAATCTGATACGTGTTCACAAATCTCCTGCAACAGCTAAGCACAAACTCACTCTTCCCAGTTTTATAACAGTTTTTGACTGTCAATCAGTCCACTGCCATTCACTGAACATACAATAAACGTGATAAGACCATATGACCCCTGTAGCGTGAATGGTTGTACAAATGCTTGCAGTTCTCCTTGTGCAAGAAACATGTCATTCTAACTTATCAGAAGTGGCGTTCCAGTCATGCTCATCGATCGGAAATGCCCTAGCAACTGCGTATACTCTCCAACCAACAACTAATACCCCTTACATACCGGATGCGTATTGTAAGGAAACCTGATATGTCCTAGCCATTTTGCAGGTGAATCTGCATCGTCCCACATGGATTTCACCAAAGTACACACACAGCTGCGAATATTGAGCAAGGCTGCTTTGCCCACAAATTTTATGGCGTGTGCCCTTCGCACCGCTGCAGCTATGCCAAGTATGACTCAAACACGTGAACCCCAAGGAAACTCATTTGTGGGTGCATGTGTTGCTGGAAAATTGTCTCTGTTGATAGTATCAGTTAATAAACGTGCAAGACATGGTGAAACTATATAGGCCTAAATATTATTTGTTTGTTTGACTTTTATAGCATAAAACGGGAGAGTTCGCACTAGGTAAGAAACCCCAGATTCAAATAAATGACACCTAGTATGACAGTTACCCCTTTGAAGAAGAAAACCACAATTAATTTGAAGTTTTAGACTGAGATTGTGATGTACCAGCTGACACTGCCAAGGCTCAGTGTGTGAGCAACTGCTTTGAGGAAGAGGATTACCCAACTGCCTGACTTCAGGGTGAAAATAAGGATCTACACGTTGTATTATCCCGCTCTGGAGCCAAACTATGTAATAAGCATAACAATAAATGGTAAAAAAGTATGACAATTAAAACAATTACAATGATACACTACAGTGATTTTAAAAGAATATCATTTTGGCAATCCATTCCAATGAAATCCAAAGCTTTTAGCTCTAAAATTGCTTTTACGTCATGCTTTTATCTGCCGAAGAGGCTGAGAAATATAAGGTTTTGGAAATAAAGTTTTTCTGAAAACCCATTAGGTTTTAGGAAGTTGTTTTCAAGCAGTGCCTTATGTTTCACAATGCTTTTTCATAGTGCACCTTAGGTCTTAATGGGTTAATACTTGGAAATAAACTGCCACTTACGCTTCTTGACCGATTTAATTAGGTCCCCGGTTAAGACACTCTCAACCTCTGCAGCTTCGTCCTGTCTCTGGAAGGTGACAGAAACATTTTTGATAAACAAACAAACAAACAAACAAACAACAACCGCCTGGGCCTTATGGAGCATGCCCATGGGACTGCACGTTCTTTGTCCAACTGATGTTGTTTTTGTATACAAAGAGTGATAACTTGTAATAAATGGTATTATAGTAGTTAGGTAACACACATTCTGCTCTGGTATTGTGGATAACGTCTACAGACAAACCGAAATAAGATGTGTATATTAAAAAATTTTTTTTTTTTGTTTTGTTTATTATGTATAGAAAAATAGATAATATACATACATATAAGTGTGTGTATGATACTGGATTTTACATGCTAGCACCATATGCCAATGCAAATATGGATCAGGTAAAAGCAGCTGGACAGTGAAGCATTTGTAGCGAACTTGCCTTTAAAATATCCACTTCTGGGGACGTGGGTTTCTCTGACCCTGAAAAGCAAAGCAAGAATACACATTTTTCAGTTTATGGTTGGACAACCAAAACATCTTCATTCAATTCACAAACTTAACATACAGTGTGACAAGTTAACAAGAACATGTCAGTTTCTAAACTGGAGAAAGAAAAATAAAATGATGAAAGTAATTACAAGAAAAAACGGCTCTTTATTTTGTATTTAAAAAAAGCTTGTGTCAGTGTTTCACATCTACTTACTGTAATAATATTCCATCCAATTCATTTCCCTGACTGCCTTGGGAATCTTGAACAGATCAATATTATATCTGTTGTCAGCCTCTTTTAATAGATAATTTCTTTGCTCTTTGAGCTGAACAACTCTGGTCTTTACTGTGGAAAGAAACAACAGTCAGACAATCTCAGTTTCTGCTTTAAGGACCCCTGAACACAATCAGGTCCCCAGTCACAGAAGTCATAGATGCAGCAGTTTGGCCATTTTGTCAGAAATGATGATAGAAATAGTGACATGACCTGTCTACGGTACATTGGGATGACTAAAACGTTTGGCTACTTAGCACTTTACATCGGAGCATACGGTGTCGTTCTTATTATTGACGTTTGATTAGTGTGCACGTTATTAGGCCTAGCCTATGTCATACCCTCGCTGTCGAAATCGTCAAGCAACGCTTCCAGCTTGGCAGTCTTAGGATTGTTTTTTCGTTGTTTAGTCGTCCTCTTCCTGGGAGCCATGTCTGCTGGTAGGAGAGATTCACCAACATAACGTTGTTGCAAAGAAAGGCATAATAGTAATAACGATCATGTAATTGTAATTACGGATAGATTATAGTCACAACAGAAATGCAACATATAACATTAGTTGTGCAGTGTGGCTAGCTGGAGCCTACTTAATAGGACCGGTAGCTGGCAAGCAAGCTAACGTTATTGGTTGTGTACACATGGTACTGTACATTACGAATCTAATTACTAAATTGGGTTATCGAAACAATACGATTCATTAGACCGTCGTAAATGTTTCTGTAATTCTTTCGTACCCGTTAATTACAATGTTTAAAGCGCTTCTTACCTAATATTTCTTCTAGACAAGTGTTCAACTGTTTCAGTCTCGCTGGACTCTCCCTCCACAAAGCAAATTTCAAATCCTCGCCGAGGGCGGGATAACGCGAGACCGTCGGCCAATGAGGATGGGTTTTGTTTGTACGCGATGACAAACATGTATTTGGACCAACCCTGACCAATGTTGACATCACGGGACCGGAAATATGGCATCATGGTGGCAGCGTGTATAGGTAGTGTAAAACATGGACGAATAATGATTTTAAAAAGGTTATGTTCAGTTCAATTAATAACTGCTTAACTTACAACTTTCAACGTGATTAAAACAAAAACAAGCAAACAGCAACAACAACAACTAAACAAGATACGGTATACGTGGCCATATTTCTCACGTTCATTTTAACTAATCTGATGCGCTGACTAACTGATATGTCTAAGCCTTCTGCTTTGATGTTGCTTCACCAAGCACTGAGGAAGAGTTTTCATATCCTGGAAAGCAATCGGAAAGTATGGGTATCTGTGTTGGCCGAGTGCACACCTCTGATGCTCTCTTTGGGAAACTTAGCAGATCAGCTAAGAGCTCTTTCCAATGTCCAAATCTCCAACACACCCCTCGGTGTGTTTCCTGACCTACAAGAACGCCTGCAGTTCAAGCTTGCAGAGGCAGTGGACACTTTATTGGGAAAGATGAATGATAAATTGTAAGTACACGGTTAAAAAAAAACAATTCAAATGTTTCGCAAATGAACGTTTCAGGCTGCGTGCCACAATCATAACAATGCTAACAATCGCATTATTTGTTAAATAGCAATCTGGCCCCACTATTAATCATTATTCTTGTTATATTTTTCACTTTCCATGAAGGTCCAGTCTCCAATCTATTCGGGATGCCATCAGTAACCAGGTCACTGTAACCTTCCAGCTGTACGAACAGAACACAGACAGTCTGGATCTGATTACCTGCACCCAGCGTTCTGCAACCTCCCCATCTGTCACTGACATGTTGGAGTGGTTGCAAAATGCAGAGCGTCACTACAGACAACAGTATCCTTTCTCTGGATTTAAAACGAAGGCATATGCAGACCTTGCAAAATCAGTATGGTTTAAGATGTGATTTGAAGATGTTTCAAATGTTAATGTCTAACTGTATCTAGGAGGTTAATGATGATGTTTTTAACCCTCTCTGTTTATGTGGCTGTGCTTATGATTTACTGCAATCAATTCTGATCTGGGTAGATCCACATACTGTTTCACTCTGCAAGTCAGTCTGGATCCACTACATTGAAAGCCAATCCTACCCAGTTAGAAAATAACCAAGCCAATCATTGACAGTTTAGTGGTTTAGCTGCAACCAAAGTAAATGCCTGTGTTCAAAAATCATAACTTTTTCCAACTTCCAACTTTTCCAATTTCCAACTGATTGATGTTGGTCCAGTCACCTGCTAATTACGTTTATTAACATTTATTATTTTTTATTAACTTTTATTTAATGTTTTATTCATACATTATTTATCTGCTAAAGTATGTACATTTATTGACGCATATTATCATCACCTTATCCAAAATCGTTTGCTTGGAAAGTCTCAGCACAAGGATATTGGAGTGACTGAAGTAAATGGCTCTGTAATTGTATGTGTAAGTTAGTGGGTTCATTAGCAAAAAAAAGACAGGGTTCTATCCTTGACCGCATGTTAATATTTCTGAAGATGAAAAATCTGCTGCAAAATGTGAGACCCAACGACCTCTCCCTTATGGAATCGGCTCCCAAGAGATGGGAAGCTCTAGCATCTCCAAATGAAGAGGAAAGAATCTCAGGTAAACACTAACAATCAGTGAACTTCCTAATGAGATATTTAAAAATGCTTTATTTACACATTATTATTAGATGCTGATGCCAAATGGATTTGTTTTCTTAAATTGAAAGGAAAGGAATCAAAATGAAAACACACAACCTTCTTGAGTTTTAATGTGTCATTGGTGTTGTTCTGTCCCTGATGATAGTCTAGTACTGTTGTTTGAGTTTAAGCTGAACAGTATTGGGTTTGAACCCTCTCCATAAGTCTCCTTAAGAAAGAGGCATCTGCTAAATACTTTAATTGAACCATTATGCCTTGAAGACTTTCTTCAACGTTAGCTGGCATGATTTGCATTGTACATGCTATATATAAACGGGGTACGTTCGTCCCCACTCGGGAATTGAACCCTGCTCTCCTGAGAGCATTCACGCTTGTAGAGCAGAAGCTCTACGAGACAGGCTAAAACCCTGTTGCCAGTGCATCCTTTGAGGTGTCAGATAGTGAGGATTACAAAACTTTACACCGCACAGCGCTGTCAGCTGGCCACCATTAACATATGCACAGAATCACATATTAGGCATACCTTTTATGATGGCTAATGATTTGGGCTGCAAATAATATTTTTCTTTAAACAATAACTTTTAGATTGTTTCACACTCTCGCTGTGCTATTTCAGAAACACTTTTTCAAGTGTCCTTCTTCATGGAGTCTCAGTGAAGGTAGTAAAAGACATTTCACCTGGATCTGCTCGACTGAATTTCAAGCAACAACGCAGGAATAGCAAGAAAGAACATGGCTTTCAATCAAGATGCAAGCAAACATTTTTATTTGTTTTTAAATACATATTTCAGTTGATGTGAGAGGTAAATGTCACTAGAAAATTGTTTAAGAATTCACTGCAATCCTCACAACAAATGCAAAAAATACAGTATGTGTTTGTTGACACTGGCTACGTTTTCATGCACACAATATTTCGGGGTTTTTACCCTTTATTTTGAACATTACTAAAATTCTTAATTAATATTCCACTAACATGTTGGTTTACATGCACTAAATAATTTGCACGCCATGCAGAGAAATTTCCCTTCTTTTCAAACATGCATTAATATTCGAAATCTAACTCCAGAGTCTGCTGTGTGTATGTATATATGCTCCTAAAACCCGAATTATATATCGGCATATCCCAGGCCTAATTTGGACCATCCAAACAGAATATGCCGTTTACATGGCACCTATCAAATTTGTAATATTGCCATAGTCAGAACAATAGTGTGCATGTAAACGTGTCCACTGAGTAATAATATAGAATAATTATTAATTACAGGAGTGAGATGGGTGGGAAGGATTGGGAAATGAGCTAGAGGCAGGATTTGAACTCTGGTCTCCCACAGTATTAAGGCCTATATGGGCAAGGATTTATTGCATGTGCCACAGCTCCACCTGAAAATCTCTTAAGTTTGTATAAAACATTTCTTCAGGCACTTAAGTTTATCACAATGCAGTAAAGGCCAAATATCAACTTAATTAAGAAGTTATATTATATATTATAATAATTTAAATATTAAATGAAAAAGTAAGAAAAACAAATTCACAGCAAATAACTGGCTTCAACTCATAACATATACTTGCATTAGAATTCAACAATCTAGCTTTTGAAAACTGTAGAGTTTA
>JAOEGT010008990.1:0-11055 GCA_025447795.1 Speoplatyrhinus poulsoni
TTGCAATGTAAGATGTCCTTGAGTGTTTTGAAAGGTGTCCTAAATAAAATGTATTATTATTATTATTATTATTATTACTACTGTAGATTGCAGTCTACAGTAGTCGGTAAAGTTCAAAGTTGTCTGAATCGTTTTTGTTTATACAGTTCCCAGACGTGGGATCGGTATGATTATGCAAAGGTGCCACCAGTGTTCTTGCCATATCCAGTAATGTTTGTAAAGGTAAAGATGGTTTTATTGTCACATACACATACATGCAGCGAAATCTGTTCTCTGCATTTAACCCTCAAGGGAGCAGCCACAGTGCAGCGCCCGCCCATTGACCAACTCCAGATTGGAGCCAGTGTCGCTTAACAATGGCACTGAATGGAGAGTGAACCTGGCATGTCTTTTGATAGTGGGGGAAACTGGAGCACCCAGAGGAAACCCATGCAGACATGGGAAGAGCATGTAAACCACCGTGTTGCCCCATGGATGATAATTCAAATGGAAGTTCTGTGGAGGTAACCTAATTCTCTATGTGCTAATAGTATCTTACACCAGGCAGCCACGCATGCTGAGCAATAAACGTAGCAGAAAGCCCTACTAGTTTTCAGAGCCTGTCCACTGATATTTTTCACAGTTGCACATACGGCCGAGCTTCAGGCTGGTTACTTATATGCCCTTTGCTTTTAGAAACTCCATGTGTGACCTCTGAGAGGCACAACCACCTGCTCACTGCTGCTTATCTTAATTATAGACATACAAAATCTTGTCATGCTCTGGCGCTCTATGTTTCACACACCATGTCTGCAGCTACTGGGGGCAAATGTGAAGCAGCAAAGAAATATGTTATGAAATGTGTTGTGTGGTTCACCTGTTATGAATGAATCAAGAAAGAAGTCCACCTTTAAAGTGATACTGAACTTTTGTTGAACCCTCGAATCTGTACCTTCATTTTACAAGAAGTCTTATTATAGAATAGTCAAGAGTTTGATACAAGTTCAATATTAATTTTACAGTTCGGGATCATTCATGACTCATCAATCTCACACACACACAGACTATTAACACAGGAATACAAAGTACTGCTCTCTCTTGAAACAATGTACTGATGGGGGGAGGGGGAAGCAATCATTTGATAGCTTTGTAAAAGTCACTTGTATCTTTAACATGTCATATGATTAGTATGATTACCTACAAGTGTGTGCCAAAAGCACATATGTGCTAAAAGTAGTGTGGGTTTGGTAGGATATTCACGTGACAGGTGTCGTGCCCAAAAGTGACTTGCTGATAAAAAGTGATCACTCTATGTAAAAGTGCATTTTATAATTACATTTCCAAAATTTTTAACTGGTAAAAATAAATGGATTAATTTTAATATAGGGCACAAAACAGGTGAAATACTATAAATTAATATATTAAAAAAATAAAAAAATGTATATAGAAGGCCTATATGAACACCATCATGTTAGTTAGACAAACAGTAGCCTATATTTTCGAAATATCTATGCTAAACAAGGATATTTGACATAGCAAACGAACACACATTTTAGACATAACATGCTACATTAATTATAGACAATATACAGATATTTCGAAAGTATACTGTAGTCCAACTAACATGATGGCCGCCTAAAAAATTAATATATTTTTTAATTATCCTTAATTTATAGTATTTCACTTGCTCTGTGCCCTAGATTATAATTAATACATTAATTTTTGCCAGCTAACAATGTGGGAATATAACCATAAAATGCACATTTTCATACCGTGATCACTTTTTATCAGCAAAGTCACTTTTGGGCACGACACCGGCATGCTTCGGTTGGGAGATATTTACATAGTTGGGAAGGTTTCTAGCAAGGTTAAATCATGTAGACGATACTGACTTCAATCACACCACACGTACAAGATGATTCCCGCATCTCTCGTGTTTAGCAATCCTTTCCAAACGGTGTTTTAAATCTCTATAACCAGTTCTTGACAAAGTACCATCTCCCGCAAAAAGTAGACATGGAAAACAGAACTGTGCTTTCTTCTCAATGCTAACCGTTAGCCACTTTATTTTTTAAACCGCGATTACCTTTCCCTGCAGCAGTTTGGATTATGATAACATCCCGTGGCTGGTGAGCACCTAGACGCTTAATTTATAACTTCTCCTGCAATGTTAGTCCGATCTTCAAATCGGTTCGCCAGTATAAAATCAACTTCATTCATATTTGTTTGTAAAAATCCCACCGGTACTGTCATCAGTGTAATGGCAAATGCTGAGCAAATAATCCAACCTTGTCCTCATCTATAGTTTTCGCGGCAGGCAAACAACACAGCCAATCAAATAGTAATTTCGAAATGACACGGTTAGTGGGGGAAATATGTTTTATCCCTAGACCCATCAAATTCCTGTGACATACCGCGAACGTTCTGAGCATGCGTGTTAGCATAACACATACACATAATATTTGACAAGAAAATCTTCTGAAATCCCCACACTGACGTCACTGTAGCTGTGGAAACTAGAAGCAGTCCGGAGATGAAGAAAAAAAGCACCGCAGATTGAAGCACCCAGAGGCTAAAACGGTTACTATAACCCAATTTATTATGTAATTTATGAAGATAAAAGGGGTTATATTCATATATATTAATAGATAACAATAACATTATTAATATATTATTATTATTATTATTATTATTATTATTATTATTATTATTATTATATTGCCTATGACATTTGACATTTTTTTACACTCTCAACTGACTGTTTCGTTTATTGTATTGTATTTTTATTTTATTTATTTTATTTTATTTTGTATATATTTCTCAGATCAAAAGTTTATTTCTATAGTATGTATATATTTATCATATCAAATCTTTATTTCTATAGTATGTATTTTTCAGTCAACTGTTTTATATCTATGCATTTGCTAAGATGTCCTTGCGTTCTTAGAAAGGCGTTTGGAGGTGTGCCTGTTTTCCAGAATTCTCATTGGTTGTTAACATTTGTTTTCGATTGCACTTTTACAAGGTAATTTAACTGTTTTTAACTACAATATATGTAGATTTTGGACATTATGCACAAGTTCAATACTGTCCAACAACAGCTCTGGCCATTGGATGTACTATAACCAAACAGGATATGTGTTTCGTGTTTCTCAATGTGAAAGCATAGATAATTGTTCACTTACAGTAATTGCTCCTAACATTATAATTGTGTTTATTCTTCATAAGATCTTGGTTTTGCTATCACATTCTAATATCTATTCTCAATAAGCAATTTGATTTATGTGATAGAACAGCCACAATACAGCATTCAGCATCTTGTTGAGACTTTTAAAGAGTACATAACAACTCTTGTTCTCAATGAGATTACATACAACCTAGTGTGCACGTAGGAATCAAACATTTTACAACCCTAGGGTAGTGTGCAGAAAATGTGGCTTCCTTATCTGTTGTGGTAAGCCATAAAGATAAGCATTTCTGGAGGCTTCTGTTGGTTTTACAGGAAAAAACGCATATCTGCAATAGCAAATTTCTGTATTAATTTTTACGTGTTTTTATTGCTCATGTAGTGTATGGACCGTAAACCTTACTGTGTTTTTCCTGTGAGCATTTCATACATTGGCATATTCTTTTTTGGCTTCTTTGAACGTGTTCCCTTTGAGGCAACCTCTGCTCGTTTTGCAGTCCTGTTGTGCAGAATTAGAATCACCTATCAAATAGTTTGCTTGAGGTGCAGGTCTTTGTTAGTCTGTGTGATTATTTGCCTTAACTACTTGTAGAAATGCAAATATAAAACAATTTAAAATTGCATGTCCTCTTCATCTCTCCCCTTCAGGTGGATACAATTCAGAGTGCCGCAGCATTTTCATCTGAGGACTCACTGGGGTATTTCCAAATCTTGTCCAGGTTAACCTCACTCCATATCACAAAGATTTCAGTTGAACATGCATCAATCATGTTGAAAAATATTAGGGATTAAGATTGTCCACCCCTCCTATGTTTTATTATAATCCAGGATCATGGCAATCTTTTTGTTATTTCTGTCACTGACCTCAGCAAAGTTGATTTTCTAATATAATTAATATTATTGATAGAGAGTACAAATGTACAAATTATGTATGAAGGACAATAGCATTTATATATTCCATGACCCTTTAGTAATCACATTTTATTTTGAAAAATAGCTTAAGATGTGTTTTATTTGAGCCAGCTGTTGTTTTCCCTAGGTTTATCATAGCTGGGGAAAACCATGCACACAATTCACATTTGCCCTAGGAGTGAACATAAAAGTGTATACACAGCATGGAATGGTGGGTGTTCTCTCATAAGACAGGAGAGATACACACTGTCACTCCCACAGTCCAAAAAAGCCAATCTACAGAAGTACTTACCCACTGAGGAGCTTCTGTCATCTCAATATTTGATGCTTTTGAGTTACGGGAAGAATCTGTTTCCCAGATTGAGTGACATTTAAGCAGAAAAGCAGCAGAAGGTAAAATTATAATTGATTTAGCAGGCAAATAGCCATGGATAACCAGGAACACACAACTGGGAGTTTCTTTGTGCAGCGGGAAGTTCTGAATGAGTTGTCGCTGGATGAAGTGGCACAAAAACAGACAAATGCCAGAAACCTACCCCTGGGACAGCAGATGAAAGATTTTCTAAGGTAGGAAAATTGTGATGGGAGAGAGACAGAAAGAATGCTGGTAGTGTTACTAAAAATGGACTAAATAAAATGTACTCTAGAATGTGTGAGTTTCTACAGTATTTTATTCAGGGCTGGTGCAGCAGGAGACCCTCGCCAAAATGTTCTATATAGTTTTACTTTTGAGAAGAAAGAAAGAAGAAGGAAAAAAGATTGGATCAAAGTTTATTTAAATGCAGCATAGAAAGAACAAATTTGATCAAAATTGAATATTACATTTCAGAAACAAAACAAACGAAGCACCATAAGGCATCTTAAGCAATCTGCTAAGCATAATGCTGATCTTCATAATGTAATAATTTTAAGAAACACATGTCTGCACTCTGAATAAACACTTTACCCTGTAAAATTCAAAGGTGCTATAAAATACAAATAGGAATGTTTGGGTGTACTCTGCTCTGCCACATGATACCACCATGGTATCATGTGGTACCATGGTATCATGGATTCTCACTCTCTCTCTCTCTCTCTCTCTCTCTCTCTCTCTCTCTCTCTCCCAGTTATGATGCACTGGCATTATATTCCAGTGCCTTGTGGACCTTAGTCTGAGTATGGCTCCTAATTAACTACATGCCTGATGTAATGCTTCAGAAACAACAGGCATGCAGCATATTTAGGGTCAGACATGCCTGTCTGTGCCATGTTGTTCACGTAATTTGGACGTCTTTAAATATCGCGTGTACTTAGTATACAGGTATGTAGTCTATATAATACATAACAGTACAGTATACAGTATGTATACAGTATGCATGCATGCAATTTGTCTGCAATCTACGTATTGTAACAACAGGAAGCATTAAACGTCTGACAATTTGATGTGACTGGTTTAGTCTGTATGAGTGAACAAAGTCCACCTGATTACATTGGACTGGACCTCATATAGGACTAAGACCCTGCGACACATTTAACGGCACATTCGCCAAATATTAACCAATCGTAACAGCTAGATCTGAGATGGTAACACATTAGATTTAATAATCGTTCATTTATATTAATTTAATCAATATTATAAAATCCTCCCATTTTGCGCAATGCATATATCACAATATTGTGTGGCGTACATGCAAATTGCTTGACGTGATTGTTTTGTCCTCTAAAGTTTGCAAGTACACAAATATGGTCATGTCAGGAGAACAGTGGCATATTGTACTTGTGTGTGCCAGCTGCAAATGTCTCAGGCCAGACGATGTACATTGTTGCATAATATTCTATGGTTCAAACACTCAAACCACACAATACACTACACCCACCTCTCATACAACTGTCCTATTCCACCTCTCATCCTACTGTAAGGTGTTGGCCACTGCAAAGCACACTGACCAAATCGCACAGTGCAGTCTAGCGAAGGCAGAAATCATTCACAAATGTCACGGCCATCTCAGTTGTTTTCACTCAACAGACGGCAGGCCGCTGAGTCATGGCAGTGTTTATCACACAACCCCAAGAACACTGTGTCTCCAAACAATGAACACACACTTCCTGTCAGATTCTTCTCTGGAAAAACATTTGGAAGAACATTCAATATAATAATGCAAGGCGATGCTTTGTACTTGAAAAAGAGCTACAGCGTTGCTATTAAAGCCTCTCCTGTTGACGCTCGCGTGTCTTCCCCACTGTTTGCAGGTGTTCAGGGCCCAAGCTGAAGCAGACAGTGCTGGGATGTGTGCCTGTTCTGTCTTGGCTGCCTAACTACTCTTTCAGAGAAAATGCCATCGGGGACCTTATCGCTGGCGTCAGCATTGGGATCATGCATCTGCCACAGGGTGGGTGAGATATAGCGGACAAAATGTAGTGCCCCTAGACACTGATGCAAAGCCTGGTTCCAATAACATTAAAATACCCGTATTAGGTTATGTGTGTGTGTGTGTGTGTGTGTGTGTGTGTGCGCACGCGTGCGTGTTATCTTGTGTTTTCACCCTGATATTCCTACTAGAATACAGTATCTCAAAAACTTAAAGAATATGGATTCTCATAAAATGTTCCTGTGGAATCCTGCAGTGACCTGAATGGAGGATGTTATTACTGATTGTTTATTGCTGAGCTCTGTTTATGTGATGTGGTTGCTGCAATCATATGCTATGGAAGCATACATTTACATGTATGCAGTGCTACTAGAGGGGTACTAGGGCAACTAGAGGGGTGGCCCTATGTTCTGTAAAGCCCAGACAGGTGTATGAGTTACAGTCATTTGTCTGAATAGACCACGGTTGACTCAGGTTGACTCAGGTTGACTGGCATTGTAGAATCAGAGACAATGGTCCAAGAGGTCTAAAACAGTACGCCAAACTATCTCAAAGGTCTACACTGTACTAATCAAAATGTTTCACATGTTCACATATGTGTGTGTGTGTGTGTAATCCCTCTACAGGCATGGCATATGCTCTTCTGGCATCCTTGCCCCCAGTGTTTGGTCTGTACACGTCCCTATATCCTGTGTTGGTCTATGTCATTTTTGGCACTTCTAGACACATCTCAATAGGTGAAAGAGAATGCTATTTTCTATAAGGAGGAAGGTTTATGGGTTTTTAAATCCTTTAGTGAGTGGAAATGTTACAATGCATTGTCTGCTTATGAAGTGATTAAATAACACTTTATATTACAACATATTAACCTGGATGTGAAACAGCCTTACAACTCAATTATAGCAATTGACACAGTTAACCTGTAAATGACTTCCTAGCAGCATTCAAACAGTACATTGTGCGTGCATGTGTTTTACTGTCTGTGTCTGTGCAGGTACGTTTGCTGTGGTCAGCATCATGATTGGCAGCGTGACAGAGAGATTGGCACCAGACAGTGACTTCAGCAGTCTAAATGGAACCAATGGGACAGAGGGCGTGGATACTGTGGCAAGGGACACTTACAGGGTTCAGATAGCATGTGCTGTTACACTGCTAGGAGGACTCTTTCAGGTGTGTGTGTGTGTGTGCGTGCTCGCGCACGTGTCTGTGTGTGTGTGCGAGCGCGTGTGTGTGTAGGTGTGTGTTGTGAATATCTAATTATTTTAAAGCAAGGTTTTGAGGTGGACACATTGAAGATAGCATTTGCTTGTAAATTTAAAGCAGACATCTTGTTTTTGGACTTGTGCTGGGTCCCATGCAGGTCCTTCTTGGTTTGATCAGGTTTGGTTTCGTGGTCACCTATCTGTCTGAGCCACTGGTTAGGGGCTACACTACAGGAGCAGCATGTCACGTGACCATCTCCCAGCTAAAATACCTGTTTGGAATCTACCCCCACCGTTTCTCTGGTCCTCTCGCCCAGATTTATGTGAGTATTATGCATCACCCTCTAAAGAAAACCATGGCAGGTATAAACATGTTTACGAACAGTACTGCAGGTTGCAGGATGCATTTGGTATAAATCCTTTAATGTAAAGAGTCCTCCCCACATTGACATTCAAGACAAACTACCGTATTGTATGGTCACTAAAATTAAAAACATTTAACAGTGGGACACATAAAGGTTATTAAAACCCAATAATATATAAATAATACATTAAGTTGAAAATATATACATTTACTTTAATGCAAGTGCCACCTTGTGTGTGTGTGGAATTACAGTGGGAATTCCCCTTGTGGATAAAACATGGAGCTTTACGAACAAAACAAAACAAAAAACCCTATAGATTGAAGGCAGAAGCTTTAGTACCGTACATACATAAGAAGGATGTTTTTGAGAAAGAAAATAACCAAATGAATGTAAAAACAACAGTACATTCAATCACAGGCACTATTTAATCCCTAGCTCAAACCATATCCCTAGGGATATGGTTTGAGCTAAGGAGGCTATACTTTTCGCAAGTGTACTTTCACTGTGTAGCATCCTGTTCTTTGTCATTTAGCTTTTAACTGTTTGGCATTTTCCCTCTCACTACCCACCCCATCTTTTTTACCCTCCATAGCTCTTGGTGGATATTTGTTCGTTGCTACCTGAGACTAGAGTGGAGGAGCTGGTTGTCAGTATGTTGGCTCTCTTTGTTCTCATCGTGGTTAAAGAAATAAATGCCTTCTACAGAGATAAGATGCCTCTGCCTGTCCCTATAGAACTCATAGTTGTAAGTTCCCGCTGTGAATTTCCTCCATTTTGTCCTTCCTTCCTTCCTTCCTTCCTTCCTTCCTTCTTTCTGTATTTATTATTACAAGAAGTCCCTTGAGATTAAAATCTGTTTTCTGTCCTTCTACCCTTTCATTCTGTAATTCCTTCTCTCTTTGACCAGCAGGGGGCATCTTGTCCACAAGGACCATCAACATTTCAATCCTAGACCACTAGACCAAAGTAAACAAAGATGGATCATCAGAATTAATAATCAAAATGAAAAAAAAAGTACTTCTTAGCTTTTTGCTTGCATTTGCAAAAGTGTGCTGATAACACATGTTAACAATGCATGATGCATGAAAACATAATTTACTCTTTATTGTGCTTCCCACATATAGATCATAGCAGCAACAACAATCTCTTACTTTGTTGGACTTAACGGCAGATATGGCATAGATGTGGTTGGAGAAATACCCACTGGGTAAGATTATGATTCGACCTAATACATTGACAATAGGCTACAGAAAGTGTGGTTTAACTGCTGTGTCTGTATGTGTGTCATGTGTGTGAATCTCTGGCAGTTGCTGGCATGAGTGCAAGGTTCCCCACAAGCTACTGACCTTCATAGATAATTAAAATCAGAGTTTTTAGCCAGGCCAGGCCAATATAAGACCACAATTTATGTAGTGTCCTGTTGTGCTAGGAGAATGTTATGAACGAATGCCCCAGCGAGTCATAGCATCTGCATAGCCTGGCTCGGTTAATAAACATATATCCCTTCTACTGCCTCATTTATCTCCCAGGCTCAATGCTCCTCGTGTCCCAGATGTGACTATATTGTCAGAGGTGGTTGGCGATGCGTTTGCAATTGCCATTGTTGCCTACGCCCTTACCATTTCCCTGGGCAAGACATTTGCCCTTAAACACGGCTATAAAGTGGGTAGTAACCAGGTAGGGTTAAATTGTGCACAAACGCATGCTCGCACACACACACACACACACACACACACACGCGCACGCACACACGCACGCACCTGTGTGGGAGTTATGCAGTGTAATCACAGATTATGTGTTCTGACCCTTCCCTAGCACAGCCTAATATTAGACTATATTCTCATAGTCTCGTCTGATGTACTGTAATGTTGGTTACGGTGTGTGACTTGGTGTAAACTGTATCCTTGGTCACTGGGCAATACAACAAGCATATGGAACAGCTAGATATTATCAGTTACTGTCTGGGTAATTATCAGTTTGTCTTTCTCTCTCTCTCTCACTCGCTCTCTCGCTCTCTCTCTCTCTCTCTCTCTCTCTCTCTCTCCATATGTTTTTACAAGATTGTTTTCTTTCTTATTTACTTTAGACCAATGCACAGATATAGTCTGCATTTGTGACATTGTGCTACCGCCTTGTGGCCTTGGTCGACAATGTGAAAAACTGAATTACAAATAATATATTATCATCCATGTGTCTGTCTCTTATGTCTGCCTGCTGTTTAACAAACTGTATTCTGGGTGTATTCTTTCCTTGCTCCACTATGAATACGACTAAACTAGGACAGCACTTGAACCTAATCTGTCCTGATTAATAATACATATAAATAATTATATTATTTATACTGTCAGTACATATACAATCGATTACGGATAATAAAACTAAAAAGTCATTAATCATCTTGCATTCCCTCAAAAAGACCATCACATGACCCTCATTTTGACAACCACTGCTCTAAGAGGTGGCATGCTAAATGTTTAATGGACAAGCTTTAATAATTGCACTGCTCCACAGAGAAATTAACCTTTGTTTGTGTGTTAATGAACGATAACAAGAGTACAAATGCTTAATGTGAAATTACTGTTGTACTGTGCACATTTAGTATGAGATTACATTAGTTTCTCGCTCTCTCTCACTCTCTCTCTCTCTTCCCCCTAACCATGTAGGAGCTCATAGCTCTGGGTCTTAGTAACATTGTTGGAGCATTCTTCCAGTGTTATTCTGTAACCTCGTCCCTATCACGCAGTCTCATTCAGGAGAGCACAGGGGGCAAGACACAAGTAAATCACACACACACACAGGCACACACGCAAAACAAACTTGACAACATAATTATCAGCAGACATTCAGCGCTATTCATGCTCAATCTCATTGTACCTGTGTGTATGTGTGTGTGTGTGTGTGTGTGTGTGTGTGGCTGTTTGTGCGCTCAGGTTGCTGGAGTAGTTTCTTCCATCATTGTTCTCATCACGGTTTTGAAAATTGGCTCTTTGTTTCAAGAGCTCCCGAAGGTAACGTCATGCCACCAACCCTCCCAAAATATATTGTATACTGCATGGACTGAT
>JAOEGT010009001.1:0-11055 GCA_025447795.1 Speoplatyrhinus poulsoni
CTCTCGTCCCGTCAAAACAGAGCAGGTCGAGCCAGGCAGAAACATGTGGAGTGCATTAAGCCTTTATATTTTTAACCAGACCATATTTACATTTGCAGCAGTTTCCATTGCCTGTTCACTGACACTGGCCACAAGTTGAGGAATGAATCACAACCTTCTCTCTCTCTCTCTCTCTCTCTCTCTCTCTTGCTCTTTCTCTCTGGCTCACACTCTAACTCTATCACTCTCATCTGCTCAATTCACTTCAGTTCAATAAGCTTTATTAGTATGACGTCTGTGTTCATGTGCAGATGTCCCAGTCAGACATTAAACTAAAGGGCTGCTACTAATAATAAGCAGTATTTGAAGATATGTTTAATATGCAGACACCATAACATACAGTGTGCATTAAAGCCCTACCAGTACCAGTCACACATAGGCTATATGTTACTAGATGCTGCACAGCTGATCTCTTATTTCTAACCATTTCCTTCTCCTTCTGATCACGCCACTGCTTTATTGCTTTAGCCAAACCCTCGCCTAATACGGTTATTTTGTTTAGGCTCTTAATGTATCAATGATGTACAGGTCACAATTCGTTAATTGTAATAGAGGTCAGTTAAAAACGTCTATAGCTATATAATGTTCTGTTTGTCTGTTCGGCAAACACCCGGACGTTGCACGATAGCTTAGTTAGACAACGGTGAAACAACATTTTTTTTCTATGTGGTCCAAATCCGTGTCAATTAATGCTTCTTGGCATCGCATAATACGAATATATACTAAATAGCCTAATTCAGCATGATAAATAAAAAATAATAAGCAGACTTTGCAAGACCCATGTGAATAGCCTACTTGTGAAACAGTTTCACCACTTAACGTTTGCTTGCTAGGTCACAGCTGTTTGTTGTCACCGAGTTGCCACAGAGTTCTTAAGCCACCAGACAAAAAATCGTTATTGAAACTGTACTGTATAAACTGCTCGATACACTGCTAGACATTGGAGTTACAGTTTAGAGGTGATTACCCTCCAATCTGGTACTCTATTCAGTTCTGATGGTCCTCTTAACGGCTGCTGACGTCATTGGGGATGTTGCACCCGGACACCTAGGTTATCAAAACAGATGTATGTAAATCCTTTCATGTAAATGCTTTCATGAATGAGGAGAAAGCTGAATCATCCATAGATGACTTCATTCAGACAGAAATAGCAACAAGAGGGATATTTATGTATATACAGTATTTAGGGTCTATATTGTAGCTTTAAGAAAAGGTTACAAGCTCTCCCTCTCTCTCCCTCCCCCTCTCTCCCCTTCTCTCTTTCTCTAATGCTCCTCATCTCTCTGTCTTCAACTTGTTTTCTTATTTGTTCTTGACATTTCCTCCTGCGTGGGAGGAATCAGTTTACTGTCAATCATTTCCTGCATAGGTCGGAGGTCAAAGGTTCAGCTAGGTTCATTCTGCTAAACACATGATGATGATGGTGATAAGGGAAGTGGTGTTGTCAGTTTAATAAACAGAGGAAATACTGATATGAGAGAGATAAATACATACATACAATCAACAAGTGAAATATATTTAGTTCCAGTAACACAACAACACAAGAAACAAATTGTTTAAATTATTATGATATTAAGTGCCTTATCCCACAGTCATGCAGGTTCCGTTCTATGTCAGCTGTGTTGGCATGTGTGCTAACCCTAAGTAATATTGAAGTAAAGCACAGATGAATTCAAACCTACAACCACCCGCCACACACACACACACACACACACACACACACAGACACCCCGCCTGGTAAAGACATCAGACGAGGCTTTGGTGAGATCTCGTCTTCCTGTCGCCACGTTTAGCGGTTTGTTTTTCCTCTGCGGTGCAGAGAGAGAGAGAGAGAGAGAGAGAAAGAGAGAGAGAGGGAGAGGGAGAGAGAGAGAGAGGGAGAGAGAGAGAGAGAGAGGGAGAGAGAGAGAGGGAGAGAGAGAGAGACAGAGAGAGAGGGGGGGGGGATGTCTGACTGCTACATTCTATACTGTTATATAACCTTTAATGAGCCACTAAATCCAAAATTCACACCAGTACCCCCACACACACACACACACACACACACACACACATATACGCACACACACACACACACAGGTAGTCTACACATGAAGTAGTATAAATGTCTCAAATTTACCACAGAATAGTGACTTTTGACATTTTAATGGGAGAATCCTGCTGTTTTAAAGTCCTAACATCACAGTTCTCACAACATCACGTTCAAAACCGGCCTGTTCATGAAAAGTAACCACTATATAATTACAATTACACTATATATTTTGTTTTATAATTTTAATGATATTATCCTGAATGTGTGTGTGTGTGTTTGTGCACTCACACAGACACACATCTCCATGACAGGCCCGCACCAGATGTTGCTGTTGTTGCCGTGGCGATAGTTGTTAGCGGTGTAGCCATCAAGGTCATCAAATCACTTTGTTTTCGAAGCCTCTCTCCAATGGATTTCTCCGACGGTGCTCTTGTGAATAATTATACACAGCTCATGGAGATATCGTACGCAATACAATATTAGTTCCACAGACGTAGTTCATTGTTAGATATTACCTCTTAGTCCTAATATAAGATACTAGTGGTTTAGAACTATTTATAAATGTTAAATATAAATGCATACATAAATACAACTGATGCAAAATGATCTATGATCTTTAATTGTTGAAAAATTATATTTTATTGTAAGATATGTATCTTATATTACTATATATTAATTCTAAATATCATCTTTTAATCTTAAACAATCAAAGATGCTCCTCCAATGTGTTTCTGGGGGTGGCAAAAACATACGCTTGTTCTGTTTGAAAGCAACTGGTTTGGCGGGGTGCAGGATGGTGGAGGGATAAGGGAAGGGGGTGCTGGTTGGTGGGGGGGGGGGGGGGGGTTACCGGTTGTGGGCAGTCGATGCTGACTGAGTACAGTGAGCAGGCAGCAGAGAGGGAGAAGAAAAGTGAGGTTTAAAGGTGTAGTCATCTAGTGTAAGCTAAGCCAACACCTAGCCGTTCTCTCAGGTCAGCTGAAATACTCCTCCTGAGTGGGCCCAAATCAAAGCCCATGCTTAACGGGGGACCGTTGCTATGGCAGCTTCTGAATATTGGAATGACCTACCTCTCCTCATTAGACAGGCTTCTTCACTATCTATTGAATCCTTTCTTAAAGCCCTCCTGTTTTCCTTTTCTTTTGACACCAGGTTAACATTTCTTATAACTTCTTATAATTGTTACTGTTTAATCTGCATTTTTTGCTGTGTGTAATCTATGCATCTCGTGATTTAGTTTGTTGTCCTGTACAGCACTTTGTGCAGCGTTGGTTGTTTTTAAAGTGCTTTATAAATACATTTTGATTGATTGAATTGTAAGCTAATATAATTTTTGTCAATGTTACCAAATACCTCCTCACATTCTGCTAGTTTACCGTTCTCTGTGCGTGCTGAAAAAATTATCAGGTACTTCTACACAGCCTTAGCTGTTGTTGTGAGCGAACACCACAACACTGCTTTACAATGCGTTTCAACATGTTGGGGGCGGGGCTTCTGACGGAGTTTGTTCTGATTTGACGTCGAACTTAGCAAGCATCCTCGAGAATGAATAACCCTGCTTTTAAGCTCACTTCCAGAGCCCTGCCAGGTGCATTCTGAATGATGTCTGTATGTGAAATAGTGAAGATATAAGTGAAAGCCTTCATTGTCACTTATTTACTTATTACTCAGTTGTTGTTGTTTTGATTATTTGTGAGTACCTGGGCAATGTGGAGCTCGTGGGTAAAGACACCTGCTGAGGTCCCAGGTTAGGGTGGGGTTGTCTGCGCTCTTGTGTTTGAAACCAAAACAACATTGTTTCTGTAACGTCCGCAGCAATAATCTGTGACTGTCCCTTTAAACGGCAGCTAGTGCAGCTGATCTAGTGTAAGTATTGCATATGACTCGCTCTAAATATCATCAGTTTATATCAGACATCTGCCTGACTGCCTTCCTACACTTCTGTGGTGTTTAGCACGTGTGTGCGTGTTTGTGTGTGTGTGTGTGTGTGTGTGTCTCCTGAGGTGAGCACAGATTGTAGCGAAGCCACTTAAGATCTTGTTGTTCCCTGAAAAATAATTACATCCACTTCTCAAAGGGCACTGCCTTCTCTCTGTAGCGCCCCCGCAGGCTCCATGATGCAAACCGTCCGTGCGCACGCGAGTGCGTGCGTGCGTGCGTGCGTGTGCGTGCGTGCGTGTGGGTGCGTGTGCGTGTGTGTATATATGTGTGCGTGCGTGTGTGTGTGTGCGCGCGCAGCCCGCGGGCCTGTTTGTGCATACGGGAGGAAGTGTTTGCAGTGAGTCATCCACAGGGAACTCCCTGTAGAGGAACAGACAAGACCCTCAGAGAGGACAAACAGATAGGGGAGGGAGGGGAGAGGGAGGAGAGGGGAGAGGGAGGAGAGGGAGGGGAAGACAGTATGATAGAGTGGAGAGGAGACGAGGGGAAGACGTCAGTAAGAATGAGAGAGTGTGAGAGAGAGAGTGAGGCGCGGGGAGGTGGGGGGGGGCAGTAGAAGAGGGAGAGGAGGAGAGAGGATCAGAGTTTAATCATTTGAGAAACGACACTTCTTAGCCGGCCAACGTTGTCCCTGCTCAGATGCCCACAGCAACCAAACTCCTCCAACATTTATTTACAGAGAAGGGCTTCCATAAATGGCTTCTGGAAGAGCTTCGTATCGTAGCGGCTTGTTTATTCCATCGATGGCTGATCGGTGTGTGTTGTCTTGCCTGCCCAGACCACACACAGAGCGCCCTGCACCAGGAAACGTCTGTTAATCAGACCGCAGGAAGATAATGACAGACTGCCTCAAACCTCAGCACTGCATTTGTTGTTCTGCTGCAGAGTAAACCGTCTTTGTAACTTAATTAACGTTTCATACAATCCTGCAGAGTTATTCCGCTTTTGCATTGTGCGTGTGTTTGGGTTTTGTGTGTGCGTGACTTTCCGTCTACTTTCTGCTTTTCATCTTTGGTACTTTGTGGTCATGTGTGTGTGTGTGTGTGCATGCACGTGTCTATTGTGCGCACACGTGTGTGTGTTCCTCAGTGGTTTAGTTGCGCCTAAACCTCCCTGCTGGCAGCTGCCCAGAAGCACATACCTGCTGGACCTAGCAAGACGTGAGTCCTGGCTTGTTGTGCTGGAGGTGGATGGGAGGAAGGGAGGGAGGGGAGGGAGGAGGGATGGAAAAATGGAGCAGGAAAGCCACAGAAAGGGGAGCCTGGCAGAGGAGTGATGTTGGGGAGGGCTGGGGAAAGCCTCCTCTCTGACTCAGAGACGGGGGGGAGGTGCAGGAACTCCCTGGTGAACCGGATCGTTTTCACATCTGGTAGGCCGCTGGAGCGCTGCCCCGAGCCCCGAGGCACCGCACAGCTCAGACTGCAGTCTGGCCCTGTGCCCCTAACAACCCTCCTACGCCCCTAACAACCGTCATACGCCCCTAACAACCCTCCTACACCCCTAACAACCCTCCTACGCCCCTAACAACCGTCATACGCCCCTAACAGCTGTCATACGCCCCTAACAACCCACCTAGTCTGGATCTTCCTGGGGTAGTCTGCCTGGCCCTGTGCTCCTAACAACTCTCCTACACCCCTAACAACCCTCCTACACCCCTAACAACCGTCATACACCCCTAACAACCTTCATACACGCCTAACAACCCTCCTACACCCCTAACAACCGTCATACACCCCTAACAACCTTCATACGCCCCTAACAACCCTCCTACACCCCTAACAACCTTCATACGCCCCTAACAACCCTCCTACACCCCTAACAACCCATCTAGTCTGGCTCTCCCTGGCCGTCCCTGGGGTAGTCTGGATCTCCCTGGGGTAGTCTGATCCTTCCTGGGGTAGTCTGATCCTTCCTGGGGTAGTCTGGATCTCCCTGGGGTAGTCTGATCCTTCCTGGGGTAGTCTGGACCTCCCTGGGGTAATCTGTGCGCCTGGTCAGACTATTGTGGTCTGCTGTGGTCGTTTATGAGACGTCATGAACATGTGATGACCCATTATTGTTCCACAACTTCACCCCATGAAGGCCATGGCTAAGCCTGGGCAGGTCTGTACTTCATGTGGCTTGTCTAGACTTCCCTCCGTCGTAGCCCGCAGCAGCAGCAAGTCAGATAACTTACACAGTACTCATCAAGTTGTTAACATGTGGAAATAATGACTAGCTCATAAGAATACTGTTACTTACCCTCCAACATCTAGCTTGAGAACACAGACCCCTCTCATTGTACCAGCTAAACTAGTATCTCAAACAATATGGCTACTGTGAACCAATTAATTGCCAAGTGGTTGTGGCCTGATACATACATTATGTCAATCAGTCATATACTGTATGTAGATGTACTACAAAACTCAGTATGCATGTGCTAACCTGACGCTATGATTGGCACATACTGTATTGTTTTTGCCAGTTATGATGTTTGGCAGGGATAACATGATTCTGACTATGTTTTAAAGCTGCCACGGGTCAGCCAGCCAGCCTGTTATTAAACTCTCACTTGGGTTTAAAGTGGACTTGGGCTTCTCATGTTTTACCAGTGCTCAGGCTGGCAGAGACCAGATGCTCCAGTTCATTCTGGTTTTGGGGAACTCCTTTGTTCCTCTTGTTCCTGGCCTGTACCCCCAATCCCAAATGAAAAGGCCTCGGAAGTATTTGTGTAAAATCATTTTGTGGTATTTTCACTCTAGGTGGGAGCAGAAAGCCTAAATGGAAATTAAATTCAAGGTAAAACTTGAGTCAACAAAATGTGGATTCTGAGGGTTTCCTATAAATCATTTCTGGAAAACAGACCACGCTGAAAGATCAGACTGGATCGTTAAACGTGAGAAACTCCGCAATTAAGCCCATGAATCATATTTTCCTTTCCCAAATACACTAAAATGTGAACATTCTTTGGCCAGTGGAATTGTTGTTCTGTCAAAACGCTTTTACTAGAATTAGGT
Source organism: Speoplatyrhinus poulsoni (assembly GCA_025447795.1). Lineage (NCBI taxonomy): Eukaryota > Metazoa > Chordata > Actinopteri > Percopsiformes > Amblyopsidae > Speoplatyrhinus > Speoplatyrhinus poulsoni. The sequence continues at coordinate 7,009 of JAOEGT010009001.1, forward strand.
TTCACTGGCAAACAGCTACCACGCCAAGACACTGTTTAGAGTGGGGGAACCCTGGCAGGGTTAATATACTTCACCATATGCATGTGCATGGTTGTATAGGCACACAAGGCCCACCAGAAGACAACTCCAGCCAAGACCAGCCACATTCCTGGGATTGTTGGGAAACTCAAGTTTCCCAGAGTGCTTTGCACTGCCCTAAACACACAGAATACAGTTCCCAGTGGTTTATGGTCCATTTGACTTTACATATATCTACCCAGTTGTGGTGTTAGCAATGAGTACCCAAAGTGTTCCCGGTGCACTTTGTACAAATCCCGATATCAAAATCACTGACTCTCTTGTTTGTCAGTGCAATACCGTAGAACCTGAACTATATGCTGTGTAATAAAAACAATCTCCCCTACAGCTCATTACCTGTCCATATGTTAGCGGTCTCCTGTCTGTCCAGCCGTAGAAACGCATTGGCTTGCATTTCTCCAGATGCTGACGTCCAAAATGAGAAGCGAAGTCCTTGTCAGATCTTCTTTCAGGGGCTGCTTTTCTCATCTCTGCCTGTTTTTTTAATATACGCTCTCTCTGGATGAGGACGTCGGCTGATGTACGCGCCCACGCGCCTCATCAGGAGTCTTCTATTCCTTCAAACACAATGCGTTTACCATCCACCAGCCAGAGTGACTATTACCGGGAAGATGGGGGAGCATTAATCTGAGGGCTGGCGACCTTAAAGATTTGGTGTTTAACTTGACATACACTATCTACTGTATCTTGTAGGTAGAGGAAGCGATTGTGAGCTAATGCCGCGTTCAGATGTTATTGTTTGGAAGCTGTCAGCCTCTTTTCTGCATTATAACCCTATGGAGCGGACCGTGTTTATAAAAGGCAAACGCTGCCGCAGGCGATTTTTTTTTAGCAGCTTTCAGCTGGGCTTAAAGAAGTTACCCTAACTTCTCAGAAGAAAATTGTGCTACATTCTTGTCAAGTTACTGTCGGTCAGAGCAGAGCCATTCAAGGCGTCACAGCTGCTCTGAAAAGTGCAGAACATGGTGATCAGACATGTATAATAATGTGCTTTCTTATGAAACATCACTATTTTAGGCTTATATTTGGTTACAGTATTTTTCCCAATAGATGCATTCGGTTTACGTGATTAGTTCAAGGACCGACAAATTAATTTTTTACCGTTTCTGAATAGAAAAGAAGGTGTAAAATTGGCGATCTATTAGATTTTGGGTTCATGCCCAGGCCTTTAGGTTAACGTTAGGTTAACTCTCTTGGGATAGTGTTCAATGGTGAGACGAAGAGATTAGGTTAGCATTCAATGGTAAGACGATGTGATTGGCTTTAGCACTCAACGGCGAGACGATTGGCTTTACTGTAGATGTGTTTCTCAGTTGGGGGTACATTTCAGGTACTGAAGGGGGTTTGTGACAATTCTTAATATTAATTATTAATTCTTAAGTAGCCTACTTATATTTTAACTTCAGTTTAGACCAATAAACAGACAGTCATATACTGGTCTTTCTTCTCCTGGAACCAGTAAAGTTATTGTGTATTTCTGCATGTTTAAAGCAACTATTTAGATTTAATTCTCCTTTTACATGATCAGATTCTATATTTTAGGTTCTCTAAAGTTCTGTGGTTATATTGAAGAAAATATATAAAGTAAAGAAGAAGCACTGTGGACAAGAATTGAAACAGGGTACAGAAGCCAAAAACAGTTGAAGAACCAGTGCAGTAGATCATAAGAATGGTACAAGCGTAACACTTAGTGGTGCCAGCAGAGATGATCTTCTCACCACGGTGTGGATTAGTGTCAGGCCTCCTCCCGCTCTCCCACAGCTGCCTACATGAACCCGGTGCCTCTACAACATGGCCGCCAGCGCAGCAGAGCGTCCTCATTAGATCAGCTGAAAACAAGTGAAAGCTGTTTCCCATCGCGGAGCTCGTTTTAAAATAGAAAGAGAAATGTGTTCATTGTTTCTTCAACGGTGGTTTGAAACGGGGGGGCCTGAATAATAGCACGGCAGCAAGAGGCAGAGCATTAAAAATATTTTAATGTACAAGCAACTATCAGGAGAAGAGCTGCTCGACATCATAGTAATATGTGGTCTCTGTTGTCGTTCCAGATGGACATCACCTGTGGGAAGCGGAGGCGAAGGTCGACAAGGACTCTGCCAAATCTGTGAGTACACCTGCACACACACCCCCATCACCCCCATCACAGCGGTGATGTAACCACGGCCAAGTCGTTACAGGTGACTGGGGTGGCTGATGATGATTAGGCCATGCAATACTTAATGGAATATTCAGCGAATCTCTGAGCCAACATCTGCATGGTGTAATGATGTTTGTGACATGAATACGCATAACAAGTCGTGCAACCAGTAGACGCACACACGCACACACACGCACACACACGCAAACACACACAACATGACGTCTTGGTCAGTGGTCCACAAATACGGCCCACAAAATACACTGGCCAAGATCATACCATAACATTTTATTATACAATTATATATAGGGAAGCATTACTAAAGATAATAAAACTAGTGATATTAGCAACACATTACCATATTAAGAAAAATATTATTTCCAGATTATTTCCATCCATGTCATCTAATGGGTCCCGCAAAATTAATCTCATGTCCCTCGATATTCTCGAGGTCCCGAGCCGCACGTTGAGAGCCGTTGTTGCAATAGGCGGAGCTGGAGCTTTGCACTCTCAACCTGTCACTTTCATGAGAACAATAATAATGAGAAGCTAGCCCAGCATGCCAGCTAGTCCATCACGCCAGCTAACCCAGCACGCCAGCTAGCCTAGCACGCCAGCTAGCCCAGCATGCTAGCTAGCCTAGCACACCAGCTAGCCCAGCACGCTAGCTAGCCTAGCACACCAGCTAGCCCAGCATGCCAGCTACCCTAGCAAGCCAGCTAGCCAAACATGCCAGCTAGCCCAGCACGCCAGCTAGCCAAACACGCCAGTCCATGCGCTGTTGTTAATTACTGAAGGGAGAAAGGCAGTGGTCACATGGAGTGGTGACAAATGCTGCTCCGCGGCTCTCTGGACTTAATTAACAACAGTTCAGAGGTTTGTTACAGTAGATCTGCTTTCAGTGAAGGACTATTGCTATATCCCCTGAGCGTGTGGCCTCTATGCGGTCCGCGTTTAACTCTACCCTAAAGGCCTTCTAACAAATATCCCCTCGCAGTCTGCTATCTTACTGTTCTCTTGTGTGTGCTGAACAAATCATCTGGCATTCTACACAGCCCTGGCTCTGTAAATAGGAACACAAGCAAAGTGGTGCAGACCGCACCACGCAGCAACACTATCCCAGCATTCACAATGCGTAACCAAAGTAACGGAGCCTCTGATAGAGCACTTAAGGGAGAGGTGTTTTTGTTTTGACGTTAGCTCAAATTTAGCAAGCGTCGTTGAGAACGTCTTACTATACCATGGGTTGCTGCTGCTGCTGCTGCTGTTGTTGTTTCTCGTCCAGGGAAACTATAAAGGTTGGTTGCGTTAGGAGAGGGCAGAGGAGGCACAGGCCGTCGTCGCTCTCCCAGCGCCTGTAGGATGAGTGGGAGCGCAGGGATCAGTCGGGGTTGGGTGGGAGGGGAGGTGGAGGGGAGGTGAAGGGGAGGGGAGGTGGAGGGGAGGTGAAGGGGAGGGGAGGTGGAGGAGATGTGAAGGGCAGAGACCACCTGCCGTCTGTTTTCCTGGAGGTCTGTGTTTTCATTCCTGAATTAAGTCAGGACAGAGAGTAAGTAAGTAAGTAAGTAAGTTGTATTTGTATAGCACCTTTCGCAGACAGCAGTCACAAGACGCAAGTTGGGTACAAGTTGCAATACATAATATCTTACTGCACAGATTGAGCAAACACAAAGAAAATGCAAGGGTAAGACACACCATGAATACCAACAAAACAAAAAAAACAGAGAGAATCCGATATTAAAATCAGATGCATCCGATTTAAAAACAAGTAAAATACACAAAACTGTAATGCGGTTATCCTACTTAAAGGCTATTTTAAATAGGTAGGTTTT
>JAOEGT010009012.1:0-11055 GCA_025447795.1 Speoplatyrhinus poulsoni
AACGTGGGGCCCCAGGATTGGGAGAGACGCACAATCAACATCTGATAGGGAAACACTGTCTAGAATATTATCACTGGACCGAGACACAGTTGGGGCCAGACTTCTCAAACTGTTGATATTGCATGCTGTCATTAGTTAAAAGAGGTGTGGACCAGGGACCTGCAAATTGTATTTCTAATCTACTATTAAAGATGATTTATCTCCTAATTTATCCTCATCAAACGAACACGCAGGAACTGGGTGAGGAGACACCACCCATATTCAAACAGCAGCTCTCTGCATGTGTGGGCTGTTTTACATTATTCCAGTGGATTGACAAAGTGAGGGACCCCCATCCCATCATTATCCATGGCATTGTTTCTTAAACAAGGCATAGATATGCATTGCGAAGCTATTCGCTTCGTCCTATTCATCATATCAGCACAGGGCTTACAGATCAATCAGCGGGGCCAAATGCAGGTGAAATCTATTCTATTTATTCATGAAATAGCTGTCTAGACATCAAACTCCGGGAAGTGACTGCTGGCTATGACTGAATGCTAACCACAGTGAGATGCGTGAAAATATTGATGTTCCATTCCCCACAATATCTGCGAAGGAAGCGCTGTAAACAACAATAAAAAAGTTGCTGTCAGAAAATTGGACATTTCCTGGTTTAACATAGTTTGTTTTTCCAGTGACAAGTGTGACTACATTGTTTTTCAACCTGCGTACCTTCTCTGGAATTTATTTCATGGCTACAGTGCACTTTCAGATAGTCTTTTTTACAAAGTAAATGGCGGTATTATAGCCTCACACCGCACAAGATGAAAATCCAAAGTATGAAGGTGGGTGTGGATACACAAAGTCATGCTTTACGAGTTTTCATATAGGTCACAACTAAATATTTTATGTCACATCATCTTTATAGCAGTGCTGCGTGTTAATGGGAAGCGGGTAAGGTCAGGGGATATTCGGATGGCGCCCCCGGAATCGATTGGCTTGTAGACTATTGCAGTGCGTTCTGGTTCAAGAATGACATCACACACAGGTCGCTCATCCACCCTCCCTGAAATTTCTCCAACCACACCTGCACAGCTTTCAAACTGTTCCAAACATCCAAAGCAACTTAGTTTGCCATAGCAACTAAGGGCAACATTCGTGTATACAGTGGGACACAATGTCTTATAGTCCCTTTAAGGACAAATTGTCCTTAAGGATATGCTATATAACCTTCAGTCTTTGAGTCTTCACTGTCTCAGAAGTCACTTTAATTCCCCATTATGACTGGGTCAGAAGTTATCTAAGGCATAGTGGGGGGCTGATTAAACATGGCTTGGAGGAAATAATAACTGCGTGCCGTGTCTGATGTCTACCACTGGACACTGTAATTGTGCTCACTCATGAGCGTGCACCTGAGGAATAGTCAGAGCGACGTGACGCTGATTTGCGGTGATAAGCGGTTGATGAATCGAAGTGGGGAACCAAGACATTTTTCTCTGCCACATTGCCTTTTGGGCTTCATATTTCAATGTCTCACGGCTTCCCAGGGAAGCAAGAACACCCCCTTCCTTTGTTCGAACACACACCTATAGCACCTTTAATCACGTTTCTGAAAGTAATTCCTGACTGGTAGCTTGAAAGGGACTACTTTAAAGAGATTCTCTACATTTGGGTGCAAACAGATAGGCTGAGGACCATTTCTTACCCTGCTTGTTTAACAGTGGTGGCTTATTTCGTCCTGTTATATTGAATCTGTAGATAAGGCGCATTGGAGGGTGAAGGGACCAAGCATGTGCTCTGAGGAGATCTGTCTGTGCGTGCACGTGAGGGCCGTTAAGGCTACCATTCATCGCTCCCATCAACGGTCCATCTGTCTTGCTCGCTCATTTGACCTCAATGGTCAGTGTTGTTTGCAGGGCCCGAGATGCATTGACTCACACCCACCCCAAAGGGAACAGGCTTTACTCTCAGTAGCTTTCTTTTCAACCCTTTACTTTTACATTGCCTCCATAATAAATAATAATACATGTGTTTTAAAAGAGTCTGCACTTTGACAAGCCTCCTCAGACACTGCAGCACACAGACCGCGAATGCAACAGCTTGGCTGGCTGGCTGGCTGTTCCAACCTCTAGTTATCAGTAAACAATCAGGCAGGAGTGAAGGGGGATTCAGAGTAAACCTTGACACAGCGCTGTTTGCTTGTTTCTTTTAGATTCTTTCCCCTGAGCCATTGTACATTGGACATTTTCTGGAGGTCCCTCGTCTTCCACCTTGTGGCTGCTGTTGCAATGTCTTTCATACAGGCATACACAGACGGGCTTTTCAACGCACACAGCAGCTGAGCAGCGTGATTATGTGTGCACAGACATGACATACTAAACGCCTGGGGAAGAAAGACAGATGAAGATTGAGAGATAGAGAAAGGGACATGAAATGGAAAAACAGGATGTCGTCCACGGCTGGTGCATTTCTTCACTCCCTCTCACTCGCCACTTTTTGTCCTTCACACTAATTTGATTCAACAATGGACTCAGCAAACACCCCCCCCTCCCCCGCGCCTACATCACCCCCTAGCTTCACACTGCTTAGTGCCGCCGCGCTGCTTCACATTGATATGGTCCTCTACCTCACACCGTGGCTCCAGGAGGGCCTCGTTCTCCAGATAAATCAAACCATATTGCAAAATACATCAACGCTTAGCTTTATTCAAATGTTTTAACTAAAGAAAATGTATTTTCTTAAAACAATTTAACAATCTTTGATGCGACTCAGGGGCGCATGAAATTACGAAGTCCCTGTGTTAAGGCTCCGACTGACCCCAGTGTTTTGAGTAATGGCTGCTCCTTTCATCTTCCTGGATGCGTTTTAGCTAACAGTAAACTAACAGAGGCAGCGACAGTAGCAGAATATAAACTGAGAAGGCAGCTCTGTCGAAACCTGCGTGGGCATCCTTCTGACAACGCAATCTTCGCAGTAAGAATAAGACATAAACAGGACGCCATGAAGTGACTTCCAACAACAGTGCTCTTGCTGAGACCCAACATCAAACAGGTATCGAATAAGGCTCCAAAAAGGTCAAAGGAATTTCTCCTTATGCTTTACAGCACATACTGTATACCAACCAATGTGATTTGTATTTGTTGTATTTGTTGTTGTATAAAACAACATAACATTTCCTCAAATAAAAATGCGTACGGTGCAATAAATCTCTGACATGGAACAGTAATAACTTTCTATCTGAGGGAAAACCATTCCCTAGCAAAACTTGTTACTATATATTATTGGGACAATAACTATCCATAACTTTCAAGTTAAGGATAGTTAAGGAACTTAAGCAATAACACAATACATTGCTAGGAGAAACAGCAGTGAACATACGAATGAATGTCACAGGCTGATTTTGTCGGAAATACAGTTTGTGTCAGGGCCAAAAAGAAAAGCCAAAAATGTGTTTATTTGGAGGTGATTGTGACATAGGCCTGTAACTACAAAATACTGTATGTTTGTATAGGGTGTACTAAGAACTCAGAACAGAATGTTACAATGGATAAGCACATTAAAGTTCTTATGTATGGAAGCCCATAGAGGACTAAATTAAAATGAAAATGCAATCCTAAATAGCATTTTAATTGTCAAACAATTCCATGCTTTATAGTATCCCAAAATTGCATAATCATTTTCAAAAAATTCCCCACATTTAAGTGGATACAATTTAAACTTAAATGCAATTCCAAATAACAATTCATTTTCAAAGACAAATGTGCTTTGCAGCGGACCATATTCAAATGCAATAGGCTATACAGCACCCCCCTTCAAATGCAAATACATTTTCAAGTCACTGCGCACTTTTACAGACAACTCAATTTGAAAATGAAATCTGTAAGGCCTCTCATCAAGTCTTCAGTTATGACGTCACTTCCTTGTTGTCTGACTACCTTGGCCAGCTGTACACTGCACGTGTTTGTCGGTTACTGGGGCAATGATGGCAGTGGCTAATTTTACTGTTGTGGCTGCCTTGATCAGTAGGACCTATCCATTGAGTGTTCACATAGTAGCCTTGAATTAAATCCGACATTAACAATTGTACACTGTATAGGCTATATGGAGTGTTCCATGGCTGAAGAAAATCTATCATGTTTAATCCTCTCCGTCAAGAGGAGACTGTAGTCTGAGAGTATGGAATCAGAGTCTGAAACAATCATACACTATGCAACACTGTGATCAGTGATGGGCAGTGTTTATGATACATGTATTTGAGATACAAAATAGTATTTTGTAATTTGTATTTGATAGGGTTGTTGAAAATGGCTTCATATTTTGTATCAAAATACTTAATAGAACTGCCACGTGGTAAATATTACCCAATTGTACCAAAGATTACCAATATAAATCCAGATTAAAAACACAGGCATTTATACCTATAACTGTCACACCGGGTCATATATACCCGGAATCAAAGTTTTGTAATAGTTTAGTAATCAAAATTAGAATCAAGTTTCTGAATTTTTAAAAGCTTCCTGTTTACACATTCTAGTTGCTAGGCAATGGTATACAGGAGTGTGTGATCAAAATCTACATAATTGATCAACAGTAGATTCTCACAGGGTCAGCTGGCCACACACCACACACAATAGTAACATTTGAAGAAATGATTATGTCAGCAAGTGTACATTGGGTGAAGCGCGCACAGTGTGTAGCGTACAGAGCATCCTCGGATCTGACAATTTGAATGTGCTACTTTGTAAGGGGTGTATACTGGGGAAATAACAGTGAGATGGAAAGGTTATGGTTCTAGCAATGGTTCAATACATTTCTTATCTCAACACTGTCGAGTAACCGATTCCGGGAGAACCTGGGCGTCCTTTCTACTTATGATAAAGAGGAGACGACATGCAATCACCACCATGATCGCAAAGAGATTCATACAGAACTGCATGTTATGCTACAAAGACTACTGGCGTGGATGAACAGCTGTTCCCAACTAAAGCGAAGTGCCGGTGTTATGTTCCTTCTGGTTTCCAAGATAACTGTTTTGTCTAAATTACACAAATATTAACAATAAAGTTTCATTCGTCACCTCATTACTACATTCGCAAATAGGGTTTATATTAATGAAAACTACACCGGAACCCTCTACAACTCCCAGAATTATTAAAAAAATATTAGTTTCGAAAAGCTAGTTTGTCTGGAGCGGATCTCGCGAAATAAAACAACACACGTAACTTAAACACACAATATATTTGTTAAATTAAGTAAATATTTACTCACAGTTTGCTAGCTGCACATTCCATGTGCATTCTGATAAAATAATCCAGCGTCTTTACAGCCCTGGTTTTGTAAATATTAACACAAAGTGGTGCAGACCGCACACAAAAATAACCTTTGCAATGTGTGAGGCTGCTCTTCTGAGGGAGCACCCTATGGAACTGAAGAGAGATGTCTTTTTGTTTTGATCCAGCTCAAATATCAACACGTTTTCACAGAGCCAGCCCTGGATGTTCTGCCGCCCTATGTGTATGTTTGACTGTGATGCCGACGGCTCCGACTTCTGCAGACAGAAGCAGACTAGCGCTGACTCGGTCAGATTGGTTCTAAATCGGGTATGAAATCGGGCAGTGTAACCCAGTCTTAAGAAGCTTGTAGTCTAGTGCTGGAAAGCCTTCCCATGATATCTCAAGTACTAACTGGCTTCAGAGCTTTTCGACATTTCTCGTGATCAACTCTGCAAGAGTAAGTGATGCACAACCAGACAATCTAAATGTGGACATATCTTCTGTCTCCCCTGTCTGTGTGTGCAATGCTATCATGCTAATTGGTTGGAAGAGGGGACAGGGTTAAGGGGTGGTTGTATTAAACAAAAAAATGTCATCCGCAACTTTTTGTATTGAATGTAATTTACTGTTGGTGCAAAACAATGAAACTTAATACCTAAATAACTAAAAACCGGTATAAGGCTAAAGCACAGCAACATGGGTGGCTCTAACAATCAAAGGAAGACAACATATACAGTAGCTGGATGGGAAAATAAATGCAGCGCTGTCAAAATCCCTCAACTGCCATTTCTTTACACCACAGGCAATGTAATGAGGAATTGGTGGGGGCGCGGGAGAGACACATGCATGGTCGAGCGTGAAATCATCTGAGGTACAGCTAACCTGGCGGGCTTTCATGTTGGAACGGAGGTCTGCCCTATACACTGACTGAAATTCATCCTTTGGTGCCAATACTGTAGGTTCACTAGGGACCATACAGATTGCAGTGTGAGAGAAGTGTGTTCACATGCAGTAGTATAATTAGGTTTGGCGGATGCTTTTATCCAAAGTGGCTTACAGTCTTCAAACTGTATCTTAGCAAAATTACAGCATTATCAATAGAATCATGATTTGTCACACCACTGAATGTTGTGCTTTTAAATGGTACATTATTAAATCAGTGTACTGTATATGCCTGGTTTTTAAGTGACTTCTCCTAAATTGCCATTAAGCACATAAGCATGCTTGCTTTGTTAGAATGCCAATGGTGTGGCTGTAAGTATATTTAGATAATTCATGTTTTTAATCTCTAAGAAACTCACAGGTTGATTAGCTGAACATGGGTGCCCTCAGGTGCTAGGCCTAAGTGTCCTCACACTCATCCAGAGAAGCCATCAGCAGATTCCTGCTGAATGGACACATTAGCGTAAAAACAATGAAGTGCACAATCAAAACCAATTTTGCATTGATAATAAACCCTCAATGAGTTTCCAATACATAATACTGTATGACTACAGGCAGTCCTCCCATTTAAAGGCATAGTCAGATATTGCAAGCTAATTCTAATACACTTTTAGTCAAATTAAACAAATATCTCCTTGCATTTCGCTAGTTTACCATTCTTTGTGCGTGTTGAAAAAATTTGCTTCACAATGCCTTTCAACTTGTGATGCGCTGCCGCGGAGAACTGCAAAGCATTGCTGTTTTAATTTGAACTCGAAGTTAGCAAGAATAACCTGCCTTTTAATGGGCATATATGTTATATAAGTAGTTCACCTGACCACATATCATTTGTGAAGTGCATAAATGAACAAACTGCAAGATGGCAAGCTGACAAAAGACGGGAGTCTTTGAAAATGCTCCAGACCTTACACTGGAACAAGTCTGGTGCAGGTTCCGATGCCAAGGTTGACAGTGACCAAACAACGGACCGGGCACTGCACTGGCACGCAGCCAGCACTTATCAATACCAGCGGGCTAGACACAGCATGCAAAACAGACTGGGCGTTTGGACACTTTTCATTCCTTGGTGGACATGGACATGTTGACCCACCTCAGACTTTGAGATTTCTTATAATATACAGTACGTTACAAATCAAATGTATTATTCTTATTATTCTTACAGTACACATGACCACGTGAAGTCTAAGGTACCTAAGACCAAGACATTCAGCATGGTCACAGCCTGCATTCTTATATCAAGTGCTGACATTTAGGATTTTCTCAGTGAAATGACACCTGCACTTCATTATGCTTGTAAATACAGTGTGATATTATTTCACAGTTTAGTTAGAGAATATAAAACGTAAGGCAACAGACTAATCGCCCCAACCCCCGCAAACCCCTGACATATAGTGATGGAAGCTTAATAGGCCATTAATGAGAACAAAAGCATGCATGCGTCGCTAGTGCTGTGCTTTACTAGAAAAAGTATCCACAGTTATAGTGTTAAGGAACATGTAGGGATCATCTTGCCAAGGATGGAAAGCTGGAAATGATGGGGATTGAACCCTAAAACATTTCGGCCCTTAAAACCCTTCAGAACCAATGCTTCAAAAACGTATTTGTTTGTGAATTGTATACATCGTTTGATTGTGGTTAACTACATGTATTGTAATGTTAGGGTTGTGGCCTGATAATCACCCAGACTAGTTTGTTGCTGTGCTTTAATAATACAATACAGTACAGTACAGTATAGTATTAGTGTGTGACTCTGACTTGTTTTAGGATACTATAACAACTTTTGTTCTCCCTTTGCAAACCTGGTGAGGTGTGTGTGTGTGTGTGCAGTAACACAGTATACAGAAACCTATTACCTTTCCAATTAAACCACGACAAGTGGCTCTACTCTGCGACACAGACTTCCTGGGCTCTACTGACAGGCCCACCAGTGCCAAATAATACTTCCCTATGTGGGGGATAGTGATGCTACTTCCTAGGAGCTAGAGGAATACATATCTTTACAGACACACACATACATCAAGTCATTACACACACACACATGCAGACACACGTACAGTATATATACAGTGTCTATATATATTAGGGGTGTAACGTTACATGTATTCGTATCGAACAGTTCAGTATGGATGTTACGGTTCGGTGTGTTCATTTGTAGGGTATGGTGCGAAGATAGCTGAGCGAGCATATTGCAGAACCAAAATTCATAAGCGCGAGTTCCACATGGAGCCATGTGTGAGAAAATGTTGCGTGTGTGTTGAATAATGTTGTTACAGCGTTATTCAAGAGTAATAAAGCCCATTGGACTTTAGTCTTTTCTCTGACTTTGGACACTGCCATGCAGGCAAACTGGATTGCTAGCTGATATTACTTGTCCCACACAATCGGTACTATGCAATTTACTCTTATTAAACGTTGCATTGCTGTAACGTGTGCATGGGGGAAGTGCAGCACACACCAACAACTGGTACAAATGTCGTTTAATGAATCGGCTTTACACAAAACTCAAACAAGCAAAGAACAGATGAAGCATGGCAAGACAACAAACTAAACATAAACCACATTTGCAACACCTCACGTGCACAGTGAGTGACATAATACAGTTTGGTATGTATTTTTTTGGCTTTGCCCTGTTGCATAACACACCGGTGAGAATGTACAGCTCCCCGTTACAAGTGCATTGTATAGTATAAACATAATATTAGGGAAGTTGTAGCCAGTTACGTATAATCATGAATGTATAATTATATGACAAGGAGTCATGCTAGCAACAAAGTCATTAATATAACGTTGGATCAATGACATGATTGGGAAAAATAGTGTGTCTGAGCTAATCAAATGTTTTCATTTAAATTATTATTTGTAGTGTATTTCTAGTTCTACAGTATATTTCCATGGCACTTTTGTTGAAAAATGTAAAAAATGTGACGGTTATATAGGCTATAAGTTTATATGCGAGTAGAAACACCGCTGTACCGAAAACATACCGAAACGTGATGTCTAAGCCAAGGTATGAACCGAAGCGTGACTTCAGTGTACCATTACACCCCTGATATATATATATATACACACACGGTATATACTGTATAGAAGGCTGGACAATAATTCAATATGAAAATATATTGCGATAAATAATTTTTCAATAACGGTGATATGGCGTATTTACAGTATTTCAATAAGCTATACATTACATAGCATTTGTCACTGAATGACGGGCGTAGCAGTCAGTTACAATAGAATAGAAACTACGTGCGTGATGAATTCCTCTACAGACAAGCAGTAGTGGGCTGTTTTCACGTGCCAAGCAGTTATATTATCTCTCTCACCTAACAGCAAATATAACAAAAAGGTTTAATATTACATATTATGTCAGCTTCCTCCGCTAACAGTCAGTCACATCTTGGGTGGAATTTAGCTGCGTCTAATTTATGAGATCACAGAGCCAGTCACACGCACACCAGAAAGCTACTGACACCTACTGGTGGACGTAAATATAGCCTTCATAAATTATATACTAACAGAAAGAAACTGACTTCACATTTCTTGTTTGTATGAAGGCTAAAAGATTTATTTGTACCTATTTTAATTCTAAAATACGACTTTTAGTACTAGTTTTAAAGGAGACTTGGCAAATGCATTTTTCAGAAGTTTCTAAGTAATCCGTTGTGGGCATTCTTAGCAGTATATCTGAGGCTTATATTGTTCACATCCATATCGTAATTATATTGTATCGACCGAAATTAAGAAATATATCGTGATATCATTTTTGGCCATATTGTCCAGCCCTATATACTGTATATACAGTACTGTGTGTGTGTGTGTGTGTGTGTATATATATATATAATCTCATTTATCATCCCAATGATACTTTTTTCATGGCCTTGGTCTCTTTTGGCCCATGCCTCTCTCGCTCATTTCTTTGTTCTTTCATTTCATCTAAAAGGAATTTGTATCCCATTTGCCATTAGTGAATGTGCCGCCTGCTGTGAGCTGCACAGATCACAGAGATGACAGCACGGTGTGTGTTCTCAGATTCCCGATTAAGGTGGATCACGGATCAGAGAGTGGGGATTGATGGAGGTTATGCCGCTGGGTTATGCCGGCGTGGTCTCTATGTGGAAGACAATCTAGGAGATCAGCCTTCATTGTGAGCTAAAAGTCATGCAAACAAACTCACATTGAACTCCAATACATGTAAACTTTTCCTTCACCGGGCCATTACACTTGAGACAGATACGGAGTTCGTAAAGCATGAATCTCCAGACACAAGCCAGTCTACCAGCAAGATGGATGAGGATGGCAAGGAAAGGTGTAATTTCTACCTTTAGATCTATGCGGGTGTGATTCGAGGCATCCTAGCCCCATCTCTAGTGTTTGCTCAACCTTGGTCGCCCACATCGCTGGGGGGAGGGTCTGGTTTCCTAGCGAGCGCAGGCATAGCTCAATGCTAACGGTCCCATTATTCGTTTTCATTATTCATTGAGGCTAATGGAGGTTTGGATAGCATCCATCGGCAGACACTTAGCAGGAAAAATGGGCTTGAGGATAGCACGGATGTTTGGTCTCTCTCTCTCTCTCTTGCTGTCTCTCACCCTCTTCCTGTCGCTCTCCCTTTTTCTCTCCCTCTCTCTCTCTCTCTCTCTCTCTCATCCTCTTCATTGTCTCTTTCCTATGTGTCTTTGTGTGTCTCTGTTTGTGTGTGTGTGTGTGTGTCTGTGGGTGTTGCTGACGCAGGGCTTCACAGTGTTTCCATGAGTAAGAGCTCTCTCTCCGGCTGCTGCATGAGTAATGGGACACCGGGAGCGTCTGCCGGGGAATAGGGGACTAGGGGAATAGGGAAAGGCCCCCCCCCCCCCACACA
>JAOEGT010009023.1:0-11053 GCA_025447795.1 Speoplatyrhinus poulsoni
AAGTGAAATACTCTTATTCCAATTATGTTTACACCCTCTAACAGAGCATATAGGCTACTCATATAACTATATATATAAAAAAATATATATATATTATTGCACTGACAATGTGAATTGTCGCTGTGATCTCAATGAATGTACGTATATTAACAATGGGATACATAGCGCACCGGAAGTTCTAGGACAAAATAACAAATATGGCGCCCTCCCTGTTGTCATGGAAAATAAGGTGAATTATATGCCACACCGATTAACAAGAAATTTGGAAAAGGGCACTTCATATCAAAAAGGTTGCCGACCCCTGATCTACAGTGTCTGAGACTTAACCCATTATAGGGCACTCATTGAAATACCCTAGAGTGTTATTGGAGGATATTACAATACATTGTTACTGTTATCACTTTTTTCAAAATGAAAACATTGTTATGATGCAAATCAAGGTCAACGAAGTGACCATATATGGTTGCTTGCCCTTCTATGGTACGATGTTTTCCAAAAGTGTATATATATATATACTGTATGTGTGTATACTGTATACTATTAGAAAAACACATTAACTTAAAATTAAAAACGTTAAAATATTATATTTGTACTTAAGAACATTTTAAAATTTTGTCCACCTGAACTAGTATTTTTTTTTAATTTATTTATTAATTAATTTATTTATTTCATGTTTTCTTTCTTTCACGTGTTGCGGCAACGGTCGCCGCATCTCTTTGCCGGGTTGGTCTCGCCGGTGTGTGGTTTGGCCGGTGGTGGACTGCCCGTATTACAAGCACTTCGCACCCACACATGCAATCAGCCGTGTGGGTGTGAGGGCATATAGGCTGGTGACTGTCGGGGGGGGGAGTCGTGGGTTATTGTTACATGTAACATGTTCACATTTAGCTTAGTCGTACATGCGTTTATTTTACGTGACTGAACACGCTGTCTTTTTGTGTTTCTGTTTTTCTGTTTTTTGTTTAATTAAACGCCGAGCCGTCTGGCTCGTTGCTCTCACTGCGTCCGTGTTCGTGTCTTGTTTGCACTCACCTCACCGTCACGGCGTAACCACAGCTGTCAATCACTGGTAACAAAGATGTCTTCATTACACAGTTACATTGAACCTTCTTATAGGCTACTGTATAAAATCAACAATATAATCCTATTATATATTATGGAATCACTGTATAAATAGTTGGTCTTGGAGTGTCGGTGAATGGTTTTATTCAATGTAACAATATGGCCAGTAGCCATCTTTGTGGTGAAATATTTTTAGGTGAAATTATACATTATTGAAGACACTGGCAGCAGGCCATCTTATACAGTATCTGGGGTACACAGGGTGTGGAAGAAGACATCTTCTCTTGGATTATGGGGGAGTGCAGTATATTATCAATGCAAAAACAATATCTAATTTAGTGTGTTAATCTTGTTTTTAGATGTACAATCTAGTTGGATTTATTTCTAATATAAATGGATTATCTAGTGACTTAATTCAAGTACATGTGTACTTAATTTGAGAAATCTTATCAAGTGAATTTCACTTACTGCACTGGCAGCCAGATGTGATAGTTTTAAGCATAATCAAGCTCATAACTAATATTTTTGCACTTGTATTTAATAGGGCATTTTTTTGCAGTGATGCTAATGCTATAAATTATGGAATATAATTAGGTAAACAATGAATGTGAAAGCCTTAGCCTACAGTGTACTTGTTGATAGGATGACATGGTCACTTAATTTTTGTTGTAATGCCAGGAGTCACACCCAAGGCCCAGAGTAGGACTCTCTCCTCCAGCGCTAACCACAGGTCTGGAACCATCCGTCCACACTGCTGTAATCCCCAGCTTCACAGCAGTCTTCCTTCACTTTCTCTTGGCATACC
Organism: Speoplatyrhinus poulsoni; assembly: GCA_025447795.1. NCBI lineage: Eukaryota > Metazoa > Chordata > Actinopteri > Percopsiformes > Amblyopsidae > Speoplatyrhinus > Speoplatyrhinus poulsoni. Next base: position 1,868 of record JAOEGT010009023.1, read on the forward strand.
TGTATTTGGGAGGGATGTTATTTTTTGGTTTATGTTGCTGTCTGTTATAGCTTGTTGTGCTATACGTTTTACATGTGTAAAGGTCATTAATCGCAGAGCTTTTTCATGTTTGTTTTCTCATGTTTCAGTGTTTCATTTAGTCACCTATACTCTCCACACAACACTCATCATATAATTAATGTGTTCATTGGACCGTATTTGGTCAGTTCTATTCAGTTGTGTTTATGTTAGCTGGAGAATATAATTTGACCTCCTTTTCTATTTATTTTGTATTTTCTGGGTATATTACTCATTTATTTTCATACATACTGTACACATATACTGTATATCTGATCAAAGTACCTGTATATGTGTTGATTAGGTTTTGTTAGTTGCCATCCTTTATCCAGGTGACTCACTGCACTATAGACCTGTTGTACAGAAAATGACGCATAACACAGAATCACGTGAGGCAAATGGCTTCTTAAAAGCCGCCAGGAGATACGTACCATTGGCCAGAAGCGAGAATGAGTCTGGTGCCTTCTTTCAAGGATGAAACACAAAACATGATGGTTTGCTAATTACCCAATGATCCTAGCAACCACTCTCATTCAGGTTAAGAGGCTTGTTGCTACCCGAGTGGTTAACAGTGTCCTCACTGTGTCAGGTCTCACTGAGACACCGCTCTGTTGTAATGGCCAGCAGATGGCTGACTGAATAGACAGGCCACCACTTTCCACAGGGAGCAAAGTCAAGGAGAAAAAGACCTGTGGAAGGAGAACAATATAAAATAGGAAGTATTTATTTGTGAACGCAAATAGGAATATGTAATTGTGCAGAAAGACATTATTTTTTCCTTATTAAACTGTAGAACGTAAGGGAGAAATACAACGACCACTGTTCCATGTAGTCTAAATATTTATAGAAGCAAATGTATTGCTAAACATTATCGCAGTGAGAAATTCATTTGTTATTTGTTCCCGCGGCAATGAATGCTTTCCAAGGCCTAATAAAATAATAATATTGCACCATGTGTAATTTGCCCCTGGCGAGAGATTCATTTTTAATTTCTTATTTTCTAGCAGTGGCCAGTCTTTGAATTATTCCACTGGCCTTGTGCTTTTCACCTTGGATGTCATATTTGAAGCAGCATTATAATTAACTGTCCTTCTTGAAGGAGAAATGTTAGATTCTGAGTCAATGTCAAATTACTATGAAATGATACAGTGTGACAGTCATAAATGGTGATGTGTATTCAGAAAGACAGGAGGTCAAGCTTTCATACCTGGCAATCTGTCAGACAGACACATGTCTGTCAAACATTTAAGATGGACAGACGGACAATGTGCCAACTTAATGCAAAAGTGAAGCTGGCCAGCCAGGTAGCACTAATATGGCTCCAGCATAGAAACCAAGGCAGATGAGTCTCCCCCTGCTGACCAGAGGCTGTGAATGAACCACTGGAGCCATAGATAATGAATGGTTCATTTAACAATAGCTATCTCTTCCTGGAACAGACAGAGGGAGATGACTAATATGGATGCCAGATGGACAGCTGAGGGATGAAGGATGTGCATGCTGGTGTTAGTTGGGACCAAGCAAAGCCAAGCTTTGTGTCCTGAATTGCTAACAATAAAAACCTGGAACATGAATATCTTGAGCCGTGTCATTGTTTTTACACGTTACATGACCACAGTAGTGACTATAGCCAATGAGAACAGGCTGCTATCCACTGGCTTCTTGGTTAAATTAACCGGAATGGTGCCATTTCTGCCTCATTAGTAAAACAGCGTACATTAATTCAATTGGGACTCAAATAGTGCTGTGATGCAGGATGTCTGTATTATACCCTTCCTTCACCTGTTATAATGGCTACATAGTCTCATTAAAATGAATGAATTTTAAATATGATATCAATCCTGGTACAAATAGCACAATACCACTTATCTGCATCAAAGTATATTTGATTCCTTCGCTGCATAATGGTGTGTGTTCATAGTTTCTGTGGAGTGGCCTGGATCTTCCATTATTCTCCTCACGTACTTCATTCTGCCAGGTTGTTTGTTAAGTTATTTTGCCAGCTCTCAGCCACTAAATGATAGAGAAAGATTTATTCCAACTCCTGTTCAGGTCAAAAGGCTTGTTTTGCTTCCAGGTACAGCTTAATAATGCCCGTAACGAGGGCTGACAGCGAATTAATATTAATTAAAAAGGATCAAAGAGTGCCTGCAAACTTGTCTTCATTAATAGTTAAGTGACAATGTAATTGTTATAGGGGCTCTGTTGCCAAGAGCTTCGTGCAATAGGCTTGTTAAAGGCTAGTGGCTTATGAGCTATTTCATTGTTCTTTTAAGAGCATAATTGGTTTTGGAAAATGTTGGGATTGGGCGTGGTGGAAATGAGGTGGCAAGGTAAAATAATACCTATACCTTAACAAACGCCCTCTGCTTGTTCTATCGCTTCTGCAATTCACCTCGTGTATTAAGTCATATTAGTTTCAAGAGTGCTATATCTTTTTCCTGGAAAAACGGAAGGGTGTGGGGTGTGTGTGTGGGCGGAGGGCACTCTTTGATGCTCTTTCCTCTGCGGTTTACCCCCCCCCCCCCCCGAGCCATTTGTCATGTAGCCTCTCCGTTCTGTATTGATTAGGCCTCATACATTGTGAAAGACTATAGGGGTGATGGTGAGACTAAAAGCTAGAGAGCCCTCACCTAAATAGGTTAAAGCTGGCCAGAGAGCCAGCGGCCAATAGGAGCAGAGGTGATGCTGAGATGCCTAGCTGTATCACACCCACACAGATGAACCAAACACCGAGTATGGGGAATAGGAGAGGAACATTATGTCGACAGTTCTATCCCTTACCTCTCCGAACACACATAAGCAGAGATGCCTGCCAGATTTTGTTTACTAATTGTGTGTGTGCGTGTGTGTGTGTGCGCGTGTGTGCGTGCATACGTGTGTGTGTGTTCAGATTGAAGTGTGCAGTAATGTGTTGTGATCATGGACGGGAACACATACACAAATACATACTTCACTTTAGATATCAGAAATCATCTCTTCTGTAGCCATTATGAAACTAGCATTGCACATTTCCTGTGTGTGCACGTGTGTTTGTGTGTGTGTGTGCATGATAAGAGAGATATTTGTATTGTATTTTAAAATGTGTGCATGCATACATGTTTGTCATGACCTTTGACCATGGTCTATTTGCATTGCTTTGTGTGTGTGGTATATGCGTGTGATGTCTCCTGTATGTGTATGTTAAATACTGTGTGTGTGTGTGTGTGTGTGTGTGTGTGTGTGTGTGTGTGTGCATGGGTGTGCATTTGTGTGTGTGTGTGTGTGTGTGTGCGTGCTTGTGTGTGTGCGTGTGTGTGTGTGTGTGTGCGTGGTTTCCTTACTTTCTGCTATAGTGTTGTTCTTTTCTTCCCAGGAGTCGCTCTATTCATTAGCTCTAAAATGCCTGATAAGCCTTTCTACCATCATTCTCCTGGGCCTCATCATCATATACCACGCAAGAGAGATCCAGGTAAGATCTGCACAATGCTGATTGATGCACTGGTCTGTACGTAAAGGTCCAATAATTACTGGGTTTCCCCCTGTCGATTACTGTATGGGCTACACTGATGCCTGGCACAGATGAAGACATACCACCAATGCTAAGGGTAAACATGATACAACAGTAGCTAATTATAGCTTCTTACAAAATTATGTGTATTTATTGTGTCTATAAACATCCATCCATCCATCCATCCATCCATCTTCATCCGCTTATCCAGAGTCGGGTCGCGGGGGCAGCAGCTCCAGCAGGGGACCCCAAACCTCCCTTTCATTTTTAACTTTCATTCATTCATTTACAGTGTTAATTATATTCTTCTCACACATTAATGCTTAAAATTGATGCTATTAAATACAGTAGTAATTTGAATACAATTAAATGTGTTAATAAAAAACGGAAAACATTTGACTAAGAAAATATATTAACAAGATTTTTGGTAATTTCACAAATGTTACAAAAGTCCTAGTCTATATGTTTTAATGAAATGGTTTTTAATGCAATATACTGTAGAATAGCAAAGATATTTTGTGAATTCCATGAATATGTATTATAAATATAGTCAGGAGTTCTTCCAACCAGGGCTGAGGTGTATAGCCTATGGCTTGTCAGGCAGCAGTGCAACACTAAACTAAATTTTATGACCTTTCGTCAAGAGCATTGTTGCGTTTTCTTCATGCAATTCAGCACCCATATCTCTTTAATAACTACTTAATGAATGGAGGCTATATGCATTGTAGGGCCACATGGTATTAGCAACCGTAGGCTATGGACCCACTGAATGGAACACATTTGAAAGAACACACTTCGAGAAGGAAGAAAAGGTCTTTTTCTGAACATTGTACTATACTGGGATATAAAGTACATACAAGTTACTTAATTTTAATTGGAAGTGTGAGTGATTAGGGGCATTACAAATAGTTTTGTGGAAGCGTTAGAACTCAAAGCAAGCGATGATATTTCCTGTGAGTCACTTTTCATTGTTGAGTGGCTTTTTAGACAGTACAGTATTTGATTCAAGGACAGAACAGAATGCAGAAACATATTATATAGTTTTGCCTGTTCCAAATGTGAATAGACTCAGTCTTCAATCCTCATACTCAGAGGTGGGACATTTGACTAGCTGACAAAAGTCTTAAATTAAAGGTACACTCCTTGATTGGAGTAGGGCACAGCGTATACGGTTTTCTCTATATGACAGAGTGGCTATTATCACTGTACATCTCCCCTCTACACAGCAATGCAGTGTGCACCATTCTCTATACCCCTGCTCACTAAACATAAACAATGAGTAGTGATGCAGATATATGGGGTTCTCTGGAGCCACCAAACCTTGGACATTTAGGTTGCTAGATTTCACGGATGACTTATTCTGGGTGAATCATGATCGTATCCACATTTAGCTTACAGGTTAAAAGCATTGAACTTCCATTGTCTGTTGTTCCGTTTAACTCAAGCATCTACAGTTACATTGGTTTAGGTGTACAGCAATTATTCCTGTCAGTGAGCTGACCACAAGCTTAGAATACAGTGTAAACTTGTTTATGGCAGCCGGGGATTATTTCTAAACCATAGCGATCTTTGCCTCATCCGTGAAATAGATTATGTATATGCATACATTTACGTGTGCTCGTGCACAGATGCCTGTCAAATGTACTGTATACATACAGTGTCTCCCAGTACATTCTTTCCACTTACTGTAAAGGTAAAGGTGCTTTTATTATCACATACACATACATGTTGCGAAATTCATCCTCTGCATTTTACACATCCCTCTGGGAAACAGTGGGCAGCCGCTGTGCAGCGCCCAGGAGGCCCACTCCAGATTGGAGCCAGTGTCTCTGGTCAAATGACACTGACTGGAGAGTGAACCTGACATGCTTTTCTCAGTTCAACTCTAGTGGAAAGACCGGGCCAACTCTTTTTGTGGTATTTTGACAGTGTGCACAGCCAACAGTTTTCTACCTCAGGGTGTTTGTGTGTCTCCAGCAGAGTGACTGAGAGCGTCCTATAGGTCAGCCTCGGCAACACATCTAGAGACACTGCCTTTCTTTTAGACACATGAGGGACACATCTAGCGGCATATGACAGTGATGGGTGAGGCATGGTGAAGTGCGTTAGCTCTCTCTCCATCTGTAAGAGAGAGAGAGAGAGAGAGAGAGCGAGAGAGAGCGAGAGAGAGAGATGTGTGTCCTCACATCTGGATATCTATATCCACTTAAAGGTGTAGTCGCCGTTTGTAAGATAATACACTTTTGGTCAAATCGGCGGCTATCGACGTACAGTCCACCAACTGTCCGTTGTCACGGTTTGCACGGAGGCGAGGACCCAAACGCGAGACACGTAGTGAACGTGAGCGGGGTTTATTCAGAAAAAATACACAAAACGCAACACGGGAGCGACGCAACACTGACAATGACCGACACAGGACTGGGGAAAACACTGGGGCTAAATACACAAGTAGACGAGACAGGTACAGCACATCAGACATGATTAACCAGATACAGGTGTAATTAATGAGACTGGGAAACACAGGGCAGGGAGTGACGGGGAAAACAGGCTTCAAACACAAGGTAAACACATAAAGTGATGAGACTAGCACAGGACTGGGATCACGAGACATGACATCCATTCTGTTTGCGTGCTCAACAAATAACCCGGGGTATCTACACGGCCCTGGCTCTGTACACGGGAACATGAACAAAGTACTGCAGACCGCAGCACAAAACAATATCTTAGCCTTGGCAATGCATTTCCAGTGTGTGGGGCGGAGCTTCTGAGGGAGCACCATATGCCATTGAAGGAAGAGGTGTTTTTGTTTTGATTCAGGTCAAAAATCAACAAGCTTTCTCCAGAATGACTACCTTTAAAGGTTTAGTCAGCTAATTGTAAGATTATCCACTTTTTGTCACCAAATATCTCCTTGCATTTCGCTATCTTACCGTTAACACTGCGTGTTGAATAAATATCCCGGTACTTCTACACTAACCTGTCAGTCCATCTGGGGAATAATAATAAATACTTGGACATTGGTTCGGATGAACCATCTGGTCGCTTTCGCTGTCGGCAAACAAAACCACACCGTACACCTAAACCACGCCCGTATAGCTATCAATACGACGCTAATGGATAAGTTCAGTTGCTACTCGGACCCACTTGCAATGATTACTAGGCCTTCTCACAGCGAAAATAAACTATTTCTACACAGCCCTGGCTACGTAAATAGGAACATAAATTAAGTGGTGAACACCGCTCACAACAACAATGCCGCTTGGCTTTGCAGTGTGTTTTGATGTGTCGGTCGGGGGTGGAGCCTGTTTGTTTGTTTTGATTTGAGCTCAAAGTTAGCAAGTGTTCTCGAGAATGACCAACCCTGCCTTTAACACCGGTTGCCAGTGCAGGGGCACTTCCATCTTTATTCTTCCTGGGGACACACTAGTGTCAACAGGGAACTTTTATGCGCTTAGTTAATGTGTTGGTCCTTTGCTGTGGCATGATGTGTGTGCTGATACCTGACAGACGCAGTGTTTTTGTTTGGTCAATTCCAAGGGCTCACGGAGTAAAGAGAGACTGTTAGGGTGTCAATGCTGCTCTCCACAATGTTATTTGATGAGTTTGCCTGATTTAAAGACAGTGAGTGACTTTTTTTTTAATCAGAGTTTGCCCAGGGGTATATTTTGTAAAGGCCAGTTCTTTTTTAACACGACAACAATGCAGAATCAAGACTTTGTAGAATTATAGGGAGATCATATGTCTGGATATCTTTTTATTTAGCAAGAATGTTTCGCATACAGGTACACTACTGCCTTTGTGTTATTTTGGCTTGAAACTCAGTGAGCAAATGCTCCTCCCACTCATACGTGTGGCTGGTGTTCATCTCTACCACCCATAAAGTACTCATAGGATCTTCACACAGGCCAATGCGAGACGTGCTGAAGGATTTGATTGCTTGCGTGGTACAAAATTAAATGTTTAATCCACTTCTTTCTTTTAAATGTTATAGTCATCCAAACATAATTATTTTTGGGGTTTGACGATACATCCAAGAAAAGGCTATTCATAAATATGTCTACTTTATTATCGTTAAACTTGTTTTGTTTTTCTGAGTCTGCTGTTCGATTGCTTTCGGGCGCTGCAACTTAAGGATAAGGCTGGAACATAGACTACTCGCAGTGTCTACTCCAAGTGTAGAGGGCGATGCCAAGCGCTAATTACGTGATCAGCCGCAAGTTTAGTAAATGCAACGTAAAATAATAATAATAATACATTTGATTTCAGGACACCTTTCAAAAAACTCAAGGACATCTTACATTGTACTGTACATAAGCAAATATAAAGATCAATACATGTTTTTTTTACTTTTACTTACTTTTTATAAAAAAAAAATAGATATATACTATAGTATTGGACGTAGGAATATACATTTTAGAAACAATACAAAATAAAATAAGAGTACATGCTTTTTGGGAGAGCAGGGAAGACAAGTAAGAGTGGAACAAAGGGTTAAAAGTTTTGAGAAGTTTATCAAAGGAGGTGAGCGTGGTAGCATGTCTTATGTGCCAGGGGATGGGCCTTCCAGAGTCTGGGGGGAAGAACGGCTGAAGGCCCGAGCCAGATTGTGGAGGAGAGTCTTAAAGTTGAAACAGAATTTTACATGAAGCCAATGTAGTTGAATCTGAATAGGAGTGATGCGATCTGTTGACCTTGTGTTTGTGAATATTCTGGCAGCAGAGTTCTGAACTAATTGGAGTCGATTGATGAATTTGGTGGGGATGCCCGAGAGTAGAGGGCTGCAGTAATCCAGGCGGGAAGTGACAAAGACATGGATGAGAGTTTGATTACTTAAATAGGAAAGTGACGGACGTAGTCTAGATATGTTTCTGAGGTGGAAGATGAATGCCAGGTGTATGGTTTTGATGTGTGATTCAAACAAAAAGGAGTTATCAAATGTCACACCAAGACTTTTGGCAGTTGCTGACAGTGGGATGGGATGGGGGGTTCCTGGTGCTTTTATTAACAACTGTGAGAATGACCATTTCCCGTGCTTACTGGCAGGCGAAACAGAAACTGAATGAACATTAGTCTGTGACTTCAAGGCCACTGAAAAGGCCCAAGGGGGAATCAAGGAGTGTGCCTTTAATTCCACCTCCAAAGGATTACGATGCGGGAGCTGTGCTTTTCAACAGGGAGCAGTGACCCTTGCTTGCGTAAGACATTTTAACACTCTCCCTGATGTAGCCAGCAGCAGTCATAGTTGTTTTGACATGTGAGCCTACCCCCCAAGATGTTATATAAGGCCACATAAAGAGTCCTCACTAGAACTCTATGGGAGAAGTACCAGAGACATTATATAGAGGAGACAGACCACTTAGAGAGTCCTCAATAGAAATCTATAGGAGAAGTACCAGAGACATTATGTAGAGGAGACAGACCACTTACAGAGTCCTCAATAGAACTCTGTGGGAGAAGTACCAGAGACATTATATAGAGGAGACAGACCTCTTAGAAAGTCCTCAATAGAAATCTATAGGAGAAGTACCAGAGACATTATATAGAGGAGACAGACTGCTTACCGAGTCCTCAATAGAACTCTATGGGAGAAGTACCAGAGACATTATATAGAGGAGACAGACCACTTAGAGAGTCCTCAA
>JAOEGT010009034.1:0-10114 GCA_025447795.1 Speoplatyrhinus poulsoni
AATCAGGTGTGTTGGAGCAGGGAGACATCTAAAACATGCAGGGTGCGGCCCTCCAGGACCGGAGTTGAATAGCCCTGAACTAAGCCATTAAAATAATTATTGACAGATATTTACTTATTACATAAGTTGTATTTATGTAAATGTTATTTTCTAAAATTTACATTTTTGGACAAAAATAGGTTTGGGATCAAATAATTTGGAGGACCTCCTGCAGTACCTCTGAGGAACCCCTAGGGGTCCCGGAGACCCTGTTGAAGACCTCTGGTCTATATTAAAGGCAAACTCTTCAATATAGGTGGCATTGTCTTTGTGGCTGAATTGAGTATTGTTTTGGTCTGAACTCTTGTGTAAAGGGTCACATTGCTCCATACTTCTCTACATACAGAGCTATTTGGAACACTGTTCTCTACCCCTCCCACACTACAGCCACCCATGGACAGTTGTGTTTTAGAAAATAAACAATGAGCATTACGCAATAATTTCCATGTTCTTTCATTGTTCAGGTGGCGCCATATCTCATTTTTCCAACACATCGTCTTTTGTTTAAATGTTATAAAAATTGGAGAAGCAGAACAAGAGCTGTGCAATTACTTTCTTGCTTCCAAATACCTGTTTAGTGTTTTGTGTTTACCGCTAGTCCGCTACGCTAATGCTGCATGCTAGCTGTCTCAACGTTGTGTGCAGTCTGTGCTAGCCGTTGAAGTTAGACACATGCTCCTGTACTGCTCTCATTAGAGACGGTAACACCTGCAGCAATCTTCTAGCTGTGTGGAGATCGGTTTCACGGTTGCACATGTCCCAACTTCCTTCAGCCATATAAAGTCAGATTAACAGCAGAACACAGAACTCTGACGGGTCATTTGAGATCATATTATTTTTATCTCAAAGCTATAAACATGGCCTCCTATTTTGTACTGCATATTCCCTCATGTAGTATATACATGGATAATAGACTTAAATGTATTGTCAGCTATTGCAAGCTAAATTTAAGCTAATACACTTTTTGTCAAATTCAACAAATATCTCCTTTCATTTCGCTATCTTACTGTTCTCTGTATGTGCTGAAACAAATATTTGTCAATTCTACACAGCCCTGGCTCCGTAAATAGTAACATAAACAAAGTGGCGAATACTGTTCGTATCAACAAAGCCGTAGCACTATGCTTTGCTCTACAATGCATTTCGACGTGTGAGCCGGCGAACCGCGTTTTGACTTGAGCTCGAAGTTAGCAAGAATGACTGACCATGCCTTTACATCCTGCATCCCTAGTTGTGTTGCTACTGTAGCGTTATGCCGCTATTGTAGTGTTTTGCTGCTACTGTAGTGTTGTGTTGCTCCGTTGTGTTACAAGTGCTGTGTTACAAGTGCTGTGTTGCTAGCGTTGTGTTATTAGCATTGTGTTGCTACTGTAGCATTGTGTTGCTAGCTTTATGTTGCTAGCATTGTGTTGCTATCTTTATGTTGCTAGCATTTATTTACTAGCAATGTGTTGCTACTGTAGCATTTTGTTGCTAGCTTTATATTGCTAGCATTGTGTTGCTAGAATTGTGCTGCTAGATTTATATTGCAATCCCTGTGTTGCAAGTATTGTGTTGCTACTGTAGCATTGTGTTGCTAGCTTTATGTTTCTAGTGTTGTGTGCTAGTGTTGTGTTGCTAGAGTTGTGTTGCTACTGTAGCATTGTGTTGCTGCTAGCATTGTATTGCTAGCTTTGTGTTGCTAGTTTTATGTAGCTAGCATTGTGTTGTTAGCCCTGCCAGTATGCAGTGGGCTGACTGCCCGTCCCCCTGTTTGTAGAACCCATGCAGAATGTGTGTTGCTACTGTAGCGTTGCTAGCGTTGTCTTGCTAGTAATGCGAGTAATGCAGTGGGTTGACTGCCCCCTCCCACATGTGTAGACCCAATGCAGAACGTGGTGCAGGTTCTGGAGAAACAGTACCTTGAGGAGAAGAGGACGGCTCTGGAGGAGCAACGAGTCATGTATGAGCGCGAGCTGGAGTCGCTACGGCAACAGCTGTCCCCCGAAAAGGCGACCCAGCACCACCGCAGTGGCAGCGATCGCCTAACCCTCCCTGCGCAGGGTCCCCACAGCAAGCTGCGGCTGTGGTCGGAGGACAGGTGAGGGGGGCGTGCACGGACGCACGTGCACAGATGCACGGTCACGCACGTGCACACGTAGTCTGCACGTTAACGTGAAGAAGATGTATTTGAGGTCACATTAATATTGTATCTGAAATAACTACATAAAGCTTTCCTTTCAGTAAATACTGTATCTTAAAAAAGTAATATCAAAAGCAAATTAGATATACCTTACATTATATATTTTTTTGTAGTAGTACTAGCAAAGTTGTATATTGTATTATATATATATATAGGCATTAGGTCATGTACACTAATTTAGGAGATTTGTATTGAAAGACTTAATGTAACAGGAAAGATTTTTAACAAGCATAAACGCATCATTGAATGAATGGGCTTTTGTGTTTTGTGTGTGTTTCTCTGTCTGTGTCTGCGCCCTGTGTCTGTTTCTGTATTTGTGTATAATGTCTGTGTCTGTCTGTATGTCTGCCCGTGTCAACGTCAGGGATGAGCTGTTCCGACAGTCCCTCTCTCGGCTCCGGGAGCAGGTAGTGAAAGCTAACACCTTGGTGCGAGAAGCCAACTTCTTGGCGGAGGAGATGGACAAACTGACGGACTATCAGGTCACCCTTCAGATCCCTGCAGCCAACCTCAGTGCAAACCGCAAGGTCAGACCTTGGAGCTCACAGAAAGCACCCTCAGCATGCCAGAATCCTCTTAAACCATGATTCACTCAAGTCTTTGCTTAAATGAAAGCCAGACGACTGTTACTGTAGAATAGGGAATGATTTTTATTATGCCTGTTTTTGTTTATAGACACGTTTACCCTTTAGGCATGTTTATCTGTAGGGGAATGGCATTTAAAAAATATTCACTAATTAAAGGTATAGTCAGCTATTGAAGCTAAATGTAAGCTAATACACTTTTTGTCAAACTCAACAAATATCTTCTCGCATTTCGCTATCTTACCGTTCTCTGTGCATGTTGAAAAAATAATCTGATACTTCTACACAGCCCTGGCTCCGTAAATAGTAACATAAAAAAAGTGTCAAACACCGCTCATATCAACAAAGCCGTAGCACTACGCTTTGCTTCAAAATGCATTTTGACGTGCGAGGCGCCGCCCGCATATGACCGCGGAGCGATACTGTTTTGACTTCAGCTCGAAGTTAGCAAGAATGACTGACCCTGCCATTAAGTAAGAACTGTGTTTAAGAGCTACCAATACGTCCATTTTACAGCGCGGGGCTATAGTGAGCGAGCCAGCCATTCAGGTGCGGAGGAAAGGGAAGGGGACGCAAGTGTGGACCATTGAGAAGCTGGAGAACAAACTGGTGGACATGAGAGACCACTACAGAGACTGGAAGGAGGGGACAGAAGAAATGGTGAGAAACAGTGGAAAAATATGGAGAGACGTGGGGGATACTGTAGGCTTTCTCTCCGTGTGGCTGCGAGAATGATGCTCAGTTAGGAAAGTCGTTTGTTTGTATGAGGTGTGGTTTTATGGAAACTCTCAGTCAGAAGAGATTAACAGAAAAGATTAACTAAAGGGTGTGTAAAAGATGCATGTTCTTGTCTGTGCTTCTCAGCAGTGTAACAAGCTGAATAGCAAACAGACTAATCCCTTCTACGAGGCGCAGGAGAATCACAACCTGATAGGAGTAGCCAATATATTTCTGGAGTGCCTTTTCCATGACGTCAAATTGCAATATGCAGTACCCATTATCAGCCAACAGGGGGAGGTAAGGAAACTGACTTTATCAGAAAAGGTTAAATTGGCTGGCTGCCCTTCCTTCATTTACTCAATGCATTTTCCAATCTTTTCACACACAATTATATTTATAGAGCAATTTTGGGGAGTGTTGGACAGATTTCAAATTGAGTACATAGATAATTTTGCACTGCAATGAATGCTAGCGTGGAACAGGAATTTGGCTCCACGAAAAAACAAAACGTTTTCAGTCAAGTCAATATAAAATGTTAATAAATTATCTTGTAGCCACCATCCACCCATCCACCTCTATAATGTCGACTGCTGGTTTTTAACATTATAGCATTCTGTACATGGCGCCTGTGCTGCCTGTATTCATTATGTGCTGCGTCATGCTGCGTCACGTCGCGCGCAGGTCGCTGGCAGGCTGCACATCGAGCTGATGAGAGTGAGCGGAGTGCTGCCGGAGCGCCTGGCGGGCGGAGATGACTCCTCGGAGAACTCCAGTGAAAGCAGCTGCTACGAGGTCATGGACACCAACGGGGAGATCGTCCAGATGGCCAAGAGACTCACCTGCAGGGTAGGGCTGCATGACGGGAAAAAAATCATAATCACGATTATTTTTGGTCAATATTGAAGTTCCGTTTATTTAACACAATTACTCATTGACTTTGGGAAGATGTTGCAGTTAGTGCACTTAATAATGAAACCGTGAAACAAATCAACAGTGAAAACACCTTCAACTATGACATTTCCCTTATTACTTTTCAAGAAAGTGTACGTCATTCATGAAGGCCCCGATATACTTGCTTTTGTGCAATTCGTACACGTAGACAAGCGGCTGCATTGCGAAAGGAATTGTTCACATACTTGCCTGCGTACCTTGCGTGTGCTTGGAGGATTTTATATATATCCAGTAGGGGGCAGATCAGGTCTGAATCATCCCTGGCTGAAACCATAATATTTTCCTTAACTACCTTCGAATTTCCACAACAATAACCAACATGTCATAATGTGCAGGCATCATATAGATGTTAGGTCTCTTTGAAACTTTCCGCCATTGTTGTTCTTTGTTTAAAAACTGCTGTTGATCTGCCTGTCCGATCCTGATACTGCCCCCACGTTCATGCGGTGCTTCATGCGTACGCGTAGCGTTAATTTCCGAGGGCGAGCACAAACTGCGCTCCAAAGAAACGCAGGATACGAGCCCAATACGCATGGTAGCCATCTTGCGTACGCGTAATTAAAAGCAAGTATATCGCGGGCTTAAAGGGCAAAATATGAGTTTACTTGCAAAAAGTAATATAATACATTAAATATATATATGGTTTTTTTTATTACATAATTTTTGTAAATGTTAGGAGCCTAAATTAAAATGGCTGTTACAATTTGACTGAACTCTCACTCTCCTCCTACATGCTGTGTGCTTCTGTGCAGGTGCATATCAAAGAGGCCACGGGGTTGCCCCTCAACCTGTCCAATTTCGTCTTCTGTCAGTACACATTCTGGGAGCAGGCGGAGCCCACCGTGGCCCCTCCCATGGTCTGTCCAGATGCACCATCTTCAAGGTTGCCCTGCACCAAATTCACTGTCGGCTTCGACCACTGCAAGGTAAGGGCCAACAGTGCCCTCTGCTGGATGGGGACGGGAAGCACACTAATCAGCATAATTCAGCCGTGCTGCCTTGCACTGTATATGCTACATCTGATTCAAATGTAGGTGCTGTTTGTGATCAGTTCTGTCTAAGTGCTGTTTAACACCTCTGCTCCTGTGCAGGACTATGTGGTTCACGTCACCGATGAGTGTCTGGAGTTTATATCCGACGGGGCGCTGGCCATAGAGGTGTGGGGTCACCGCTGCGCCGGCAATGGACACCTGCCCTGGGAGACGGACGCTCTTAACGCCAAGAGGCGGACCCTCCGAGACAGGTAGACACACACACACACACACACACACACACTCACACTCACACACAGACACACGCGCGTGCACGCACATACACACGCTGTGCTGTGTGCGTTGCAGGTGGTGCGAGGTTTCCCGCAGCATCGAGCTGTGGGCATCCATCTTGGAGCTGAACGAACAGGGGGAGTACTCGGCCGTGGAGCTGCACCCCGGGAGGGACATCGCCACGGGAGGGATCTTCCAGCTGCGGCAGGTCAGAAAGAGGGCCGGGGGGGGGTAATGGAGAATGGAGAATGGAGAAGTCTGTGGTTCGAACACTGTCTGACTTCTGGGGCGCGTTCAGAACTGACAAGCTGAGGCAAACGTTTGTGGCGAACGCGTTTGCTTTGAACGTGACGTGACATGACAAGTGTCACCTCACCCTTACTGCTCCCTGTGGTCAGATGGCACCTCGCATAGCTGACAGCACCATCAGTGTGTATGTGTGTGTGTGTGTGAATGGGTGATTGTGAGGCAATCCTGTACATCGCTTAGAGTGACTTGAAGGTTAGAAAAGTCTTATCTTATATAATACCTTTATTTCCAAGGCGGTTGCCTGCTGCACGTGGACATGCTACAGGGTTGTCTTTCCCATTGAACATCAAAACTATACAGGCTATGGAAGCACATGGGAAAGAGGTGGTAGTCAATTTGCAGCATTCCTGCATATCCTCTCCTCTGGAGGACCAACCACTTCGCTTTGACTTAACCCTCTAAACCCGAGATCCGCACCGGCGCAGATTTTGCAGAGGTCTATATTTCGTATCATATCTTCTTCAGAGCGGTAAACGCTAGAAGCTCAGGGTGTTTTCCCCCATAATCCGCTGAATAGATTGGTATATGGCTTGTCTTTTTTGGCATAGCAGGGGCTCTACCACACGGTGGCAAAGTCTGGCATAATGGATTCTCATATTTATGATATAAACATAAACACTTGATTATACCTATTACAGAAATGCTTTTAGAAGCCATAATGACAAAGTAGTGAAAACAGCCAAAAGACCCTTAGGGTTCAGGGGGTTAAAGTTGTTGCCATGTAAATGGAAAGGCCTACATAATGACTTCCATGAGCGGGCTTGTGGCTGCTTCTTATTTCTTCAGCGATAACTGTCAACCTGACACCTACATGATGTCAGTTTGTTCAGCAGTTTAAAAGCCAGCCGTTGCAAGTCTGAGGTATAGACTGTGTAAATAAACCCTCGGTGACATAATCACCCATAGATTTTCATAAGAACAGGTTATTAGCTTGAGCGAGCTCGAGGTCTGCTGGCTGTGCAGTACCCAACTCCGCCTGTAACTCCCTACTTTCTATAATAATTGGATAAATGTATGGCTTACATAATATATTTTCAACTGATGAGTTATATAAAAATTCACTCTACGTACAGTTGTCATGAACAGGGAAAGTAGCTATAGAAGCAAAAGCTTTTTTTAAACAATTTGAGAACCAATTTGAGAACTGAATTTGAGAACTGAATTTGAGAACTGAATATTAATTATTATAACTGACTGTGGCTGAATATGGCTGAATCAGACTGTAAACGTGTTTTTTTTTTTTGCTATAACGTAGGACATTTTAACACGGGGGTCTATGGGGATTGACAGAATAACAAGCAGGACTTTACTGTCTCCCAACCAGGGCCACTCCCGGAGGCTGCAGGTGTGTGTGAAGCCGGTGCAGCAGTCGGGCACGCTGCCCCTGCTGGTGGAGGCGATACTGTCGGTCTCCATTGGCTGTGTGACCGCCCGGTCTGCAAAGCTGCAGAGACCCTTGGACAGCTACCAGGTCAGTGGAGACCCACACACACATGTGTACTGTACTGTGCTGTACACACACACACGCATGCACGCATGCACACACACATACACATAAACAACTTTGGGGACTTTTCAATTATTTTCTCAATAAACTGTGTTTATTGACACTGTTAATTGTTAATTAACTCAACAATAAACTGTGTTCATTGAACACAGTTTATTATTGAGTTCAATAAACTGTGTTTATTGAACAGTGGAGTGTGTTTCATACCAGTGTATGTCTGTGCTGCATTGCATACAAAATACAAAATGTGTGGAGTTTATGGCATTATAATTATGGCATTATTATTATTATTATTATTATTATTATTAGACTGACAGTGATGCTATTGGGGACTCGTATTTTCATTATGAGCCACTGTTTATTCAATGTTAATGCAATAAGTTGGTTCCATGTCTACTTGACACTCACAGCAGGGACAGATAGATGTTCTATAGGGCAGCCTGCTGTATTTACCACTAAAGCCCCAGACACACTGGAAAAAACTAGCAGCGATGTAGCGGCGAGTGGGCGGGTACCGAGATATGCTAACCTCATCTTAAGGCGACGCAATTGACGTGACTACCAATGGGAGCTAAAGATATTGTTGACTTGACTGAGTGATGTCTAGGCAACCAGAGCCTGGAATGTAAAACTAGCGACCAACTTTCAGCTACAGAGCGATGGGTGACAAGCGGCTCGCGCTATGTGTCTGGGGCTTAAATGCATGGTCATTCTTGCTAACATCGAGCTCAAATCAAAACAGTATCGCTCCGCGGTCCTCCACGGGGCCGCATCACACATCGCAATGCATTGTTAAGCAAAGCGTAGTGCTACGGCTTTGGTGATACGAGCGATATCTTTGTTTATGTTCCTATTTACGGAGCGCGGGCTGTGTAGAAGTATCAGATAATATTTTCAACACACAGAGAACCGTAAGCTAGCAAAATGCGAGGAGATATTTGTTGAGTTTGACAAAGAGTGTATTAGCTTAGCATTTAGCTTGCAATAGCTGACTCATGGTGAGGTACTACTGTGTGCTGGTGATCCCTGTGTGACTGAGTGTGTTCTCTTCTGCCAGAGAGAGATGGAGGACGATATGGATAGTTATCAGGTACCGACTCAGCCTACTAATAACTGCTGCAGCGCCCCCAATAGTTCACTCCGAGGCATGGCGGAAACTAAGCGAGCGCTGCTCATTGCGGCGTGTTTGCGGACAAGGGCACGGGGAGGCAGATGGCTGCGCCTCTCGCAACCGAAGGAGTGCTTTACTAAAAACACACGCTAGCCGCGTCCATGCGGGAGAACTTGTGAGCGTCGGTCACACACCGACCGACCAATATGTGCCGGCCTTCTACAGCACACCCCTGTCTCTGAGCTGCTAGCCAGCATTCTGTCTGCCAGGGGCCTTGTCTTCCTGCCCCCCTCCCAACCATCCCCCCAGGTTGCACACACTAACACTACTATCTGCTTGTTGCTACAGAAGCACTTCAAGAAGTGCCTTGAAATGCCTTACTCATAGGGGTGTAACGAAAAGATAAACAAAACATTAGCCAAATCAAAAATACCCTTTAGAGAAATGTCTTCTCTGACACACACACATACGCGCGCACACACACACACACACAAAGACAGAACAGTGCCAGAGGCATACGTTTACATATACAATTTAGAAAGTGATATGTGCATCGTTACACCCCTGCTCACTCATTTACACATGCACTGCATGGCTGCATGACTCCCAGTACTTTGCATGGTGGGTTCCTATGGCGACAGAGGTGTGACATTTGACTGGCTCTGAGTCTGTGCTCCATGGCTCCTGTTGAGGTTGATCTGCCATGTATTCAGGTAGGATTCTAGCCGGGATTACCTGTCTGCATATCCACTTGTGTGTGCGTGTGTGTGTAGCGTGTACAGGTATTTGTCTGGGAGTGCTGTTAAACTGGATTGCCCTGTGTGTGTGTGTGTGTGTGCGTGCGCTTGTCTGTGTAATGTGTGTACAGGTGGTGTTAACTGGTGCGTGTGTGTGTACAGTATTTGTGTCTGCGTGTGTGTGGACGGGGTTGGCAGGGAGCTTTTTTATAAATCTTGCCATCATTGTTTTTCCCAGCCAACAGTAAAGACCTATGTTTTTATGTAATCCTAGTCTGGCATTGGGACTTTATTTCATAGATCAGAGGGCTCACAACCAGCTCTGTTTTACCGTCAGACAAGAGGGCCAGTCCACAGGTTTTTATGTTGTCTTGTGTTTGGTTCAAGGAGGAGGACCTTAACTGTGTGCGGGAGCGCTGGTCGGAGGCCCTGATCAAACGAAGGGAGTACCTCGACGAGCAGATCAAGAAGATCATTAACAAACCAGGTGAGTGCCACGCGAGCCACACGCAAACGCTCTGTCGAGGTTTTACAGCTCGTTTTGCAGCTTGTTATACTGGCTGGTCCTCCTGTGTGGTATCATCTTCCACTTTCACCAGAGAGAATATCATTTAACAGAGAGGTTGCAATGGACGCAAACGCTCTGTCGAGGTTTTACAGCTCGTTTTGCAGCTTGTTATACTGGCTGGTCCTCCTGTGTGGTATCATC
>JAOEGT010009045.1:0-11051 GCA_025447795.1 Speoplatyrhinus poulsoni
TCTCTCTCTCTCTCTCTCTCTCTCTCTCTCTCTCTCTCTCTCTCTCTCTCTCTCTCTCTCTCTCTCTGTGTCTCTCTGTCTCTCTCTCTCTCATATACACACTTTGCTATACTCAACCACTTTAAAGTATTTTTCTGTCATTGTTACACATCACTGTTTTGGCACTTCTTTGCCCATACTGCATGCCCTTCCCTCTGCCTGGCCCTAAACCATGTGCACTCAGCCCTTGGCACCTTCTGGCATTACCTCTCAGCAGCCCTGACACGATGCCTGTGTCTGTCTCTGGACACCATATGGACCTCACTGTATGTTTGTGCTGTGCCACAGTAGCGACACCACTATAGCCTCTTTAGTGCCATCTGACCTGTAACTAGATCACAGCCTCTTTTTCCACTCTGTGGAACATATTTTTAGCATGCAAAACAAGTGCGGACTATACATTCCGCTAATCTATGTTAATGTATGATTTTGCATAATGGAATCATTTATTTGGGGGTGGGTGGGGGCTGTTTGCATAATAAAGTAATAATAATAATAATAATAATAATAATACTAAATTTTATTTAGGATGACTCTAAAAACACTCAAGGACATCTTTAATATAGATATAAAACATTTGGCTGAGACAGGACTATACTGTACATTCTAGAAACAAGACACATTTAAATCAAAAAGGAAATATATATAAAATATTGTAATAGTCACACATTCAAATACTGTTAAAAACAACATAAAAACCATTGAACATGTGGACATTTAATAAGACTATAAAGTTATGATAAACTTTTGAAGGATTACATGCACTTCATTTTCAGACATCCCATCTCAACCTCCCAGGGGGTCACTTTGAGAACATTACAGTGGTTTAGCTTACTAAACTGTCAATCAAATTACTGTTTTATTTGAAATTATACAATTGAATTGTGATATAAATCATACCTTTGTGCTATGATGTTTTATCAATGTGTAATAGCAATTTATAGGTAGGCATATGTCAACGACGTTAGCTACTGTACAGTTACTGTAGGTGGTGAGTAGATTAGTTTTAGTCAATTAGACCATCTGACAAATTAGAATATTTTTGTTGCATTTTGGGGCCACTAACTTATACAGCTAACCCATATTCTACTTGCTATGGAGACCGAACAGCTAGGCTTTAACAAATCTAGCATAAACAGGCAACATGCCATGTTACAAGTACAACACTAGAAACATTAATGTGTCTAGGTGGAGAGGATATGACCCAAAATCGTTAGTTGAGCTTTCATGTACTTTTGTGGTTTCCTGTTTGCTCACTTGCCTTGCTAGGCCTATATGTTTTTATGATAGACATTGAAAAGATACAATAGATGGAGCTTGGCATGCACTATCTGGCCGTTAGTCTCAGAGCTAAGCAAGGGTTGGTCCGACTACCACAACCACCACAATGGGGTAAATAATAGGAGTGTATGCATACAGAACGTTTGCACATGTGACTGATGCATGTAGGTGTGTGCTTTGTTCAATTGTGATACAACACCAGCTGAATCTACTGTGGAAGCCTCCTACTGTGTTCTGTTTAAGCACATCATTTCACTGCGATTAGAACAAAGCACCAATTCTGTTAACACGTAAACTTTGCATGTCAAAAGTCCAAAGCTGGTTGCATTAAAATGCATGGTGTCACAAGAACTAGAACTATACCAAATGCCTTATTTATGTGAATTACATTCATGACAACATTTTTATTGTCACCTGAACAAAACCCGTTCAGCTTCTGAAGGAAGGTCAGAAGGGTAAAGCTGTAAGATCAGAAAGGTAAAGCTGTTTAGTGAACTGCCTCGGTGAGCAGGTACTGTAGCTCAAGCGATCCACCCATGCTGCTGCAATGGGTTTACTTGTAATTCTCTCTATACACAGATTCATCCCCAGTGCACAGTATAGGATTATCGAGAGTCAACTGTCCAAGTCATCCAAGCACATCCCCCTACTGTAGCTATTCTTCATTATCATCCTGTTTCCTGCTGTCCCTACACAGGTCAGTATATTTTGGTTCCCCCAAAATGTGACTTTCTAATCAACGTATTGTGCCTGTCTGGCAGTTGGTTGAGCCTCACTAGCAATACCTTCACAGTTTTCTCTCATACCCCAGAACTTTTAGGGTTAAGATGTCTCCGTAGTAACTGTGTGTGTGTCCATTATGTCCAGTTCTACTGATGAGCTTGTGTTGCTGGGTGTTGGGCAGAAATCTGCTCTCTTATGTAAGCAGGCCATGGCTGGCAGAACAAGAGGCTTAACTTTGGGTCGGACGCTCAGATGAAGCGTTTTAATGACGCTTCATTAAAACTTGTGAGCTTTTCACATTCGTACGTGTCTGGTCAAACCATATCGTGCAACATTTATCTGTTATTGCTTGGACTTACATTTCTTTTTTAAAGGCAGGCATCTGAAAAAAATAAGGGAGGGCTATAAAGAATTACGAGAAATGAAAAGGGATTAATGTTGTCAAGCAGCTAAATTGGCTTTCAGCATTGTTTGTTTGCCATTAAAGGTACTGTATGTTTGCATGGCTTTATGGTGTTATGTAGGTGTATATTGTTATTAGTGCCTAATTTAAGGTCGATCTTGAGCTACGTTTCAACAAGGCTAGAAAATCCGGAGTTGACACAATTTATGTGTCAACTCATAACCATTCATATTTATGCCATAGGGAGGTCAATTCTTACTTTCTATTTTTCGAAAACAATCATGCCTTTGAGAATCCTCCTTTGCATAGTCATAATAACCTTGCATTAATAGCACAATCTGGTCTTTCTTGATGATGTAATACCGTATGCTAACCATGCTACTGCATTTTGGTTTGTGTGTTCCAGAGCATGGCGTGGGACTGGTCTGAGGTGCCCTGTGCCATCCACACCACGTTTCCAGTTGCTCCGGCCACTCCAGCAAAGGCTGCTGAGCAGGTCTGAACCATGCTGTCTGGGAGATGGCGGCACCCTGTGGCAGACAGTAGGGGGCCCGCTGTGTGTGGAGGCAGTACGGTGGTCCTGGAGGCCCAGTATGACTACAACTACCGCGGAGCGGATAGCCGGCAAGTCTGCATACGAGAAGGGGAGCGCTTTATCCTCCTGAGCAAGACAAATTCAGACTGGTGGCAGGTGGAGTTTTGCTTTGCCTTTTTCTATAGTTAAAAAAACAACATGTCTCCCCACATTATATGTCAGGATATTTATCCCGTACACTTGAAATGTTAGCGAGCTGTACATCTTTCACAGGTGAGGAGGATCGGAGCAGCAAGTAAAGCCAAACCACTTTTTGTCCCAGCAACTTATGTAGCCGAGGTTGCCATGGCACCCATGCCCTCACCACAGCGCTTGGTCATGTCCGCCTCGCTGAACTCCAACCTCAGGATGCTCCCACGTGTAGCACTCAATCCCAGTCCAACAGGACCAGCATATAATGACAGTTACCAAGGTAACACGTGCAGGTCATTAATTTGTTTGTGAATAAATGAATGAATGAGACCACAAACAAAATATAAATAAATGTAAATAAAATGTAAATAGATAAACAGAGAGAGAGCAGGGATAGGACTACAAAAACACAGCACAATACATCATTATTGTGCAAGCTCCGCCTCTACGGTTACTAAAGCAACAGCCAGTCAGCATCGTTGTGAAAGCAATCAAGTGGCGGTGTTTAAAAAATTAAAGATCCCCACATCGTTGAAGGTGATCCAATCAGAAAATGCTAATGATTTGATTAACACTTATTGGCTGTGCCTGGCTGATGCTTTACAATTGAGAGTTCTCAGACTGATATGACAGAGCTTGCAATATCAGGATGGGTTTTTACCAGGCTACATGTAGTCTACACTTTCCCAATTCTTGTGTTCTCACAGTGAACAAACCGTTCTGCCGTTCCATGGATAACCTCAACTTCAACAGTGCCTTTCAAGGGGTGGACAATGCCAGCAAGGTCGGTGTTTGCTACCTCTCCAGAGCCACAGTCATCGGTGCCCCAAATCACCTGGTGGTCCCTGCCATGGCCTCGACCGCCCAGGTGAACCAAACAGGCCCTAGGGTGCTCCCCAACATCACCCGCAGCCAGAGCTCAAGTAACCTGCCGAAGAACTTGCCAGAGAACCCATATGATGAGGTTCAGGGTGGGTTCAGTGGCCTGAATGGTTCCAGGGTGCCAAAGAAGTGCTGTAGCCAATGGGACATGGCGACTGTTCCCCATAGCAGCAACCACCTCCAGGTAAGGACAGTAATGGCCACGGGTGGCTTAAACTGATGTACAGTTCAGTAGGCGCAAAGGCATACATTGATTTATTAGCTATATGGACATGCAATTTCAGCGCAAGTATTAGCTCCTGGTTGTAGATATTTGATCAATATACAGTTGAGACATGTTAAAATGTAATTACTTGAAATATACCGAAATATAACTGAAACTATTTAATTTTATGATTAAAAAAAAATAATAATTTAGTGATTAGTGATATATCCTAATCAACCTGGGCATGCACTACACTACAAAAGCACATCATCTGACCCAAAAAATTGGGTCAGATATAGGATTAAAATGTACTTAATAGGATTCAATTCTAAAATAAGATGGCTACACAGGTTGTCATTTTTCAGAAAGCGCGAGGCAGGGAAGTGATTGTGAAAGTAATATAGTAATGTAACTATTAACGTAACTCATTACTTTTAATACACAGTAATAAGTGAAGTAATATTATTACTTTTTGAAGGGGTAATAAGTGAATAGTAAATGTTTACAGTTCCTGAGTAACTTGCCCAACACTCTTCATGACTGCATACTGCTTATGCGTTCAGTGCTATTTCCATTGTCCTGTCAGCAGTCCTGGCCATTTGTTGCATCATGAAGCACAAAATATTGATGATCCCAAAATTGTGCATGTGAAGACCTAAATAATGTAAGAATGGGAGGGCAATGCTACATGCCAAACTTCACAAACGGGTGTCTTCAGTGTCCAAACACTTTATGTGTAAGTATAGGAAAAATGACGTTATACAGTGGTATGCAATCAATGCATACCATATATGAAACTCATAAATACTGGTCAGTTTCTATGTTTATAACAATCTATGGTCTTATCTAGCAGACTAAGAGGCTTTTAGTACCGTATATTCTATTCTGTGTTTGAAACGTTCTTGTTTTAGCCATGGAGGTCACTCTTGAAAAATATGTTATTCTCAAAGAGACTTCATCTGGTTAAATAAATGTTTAAAAAAGTGTTAGTGTTAAAAGTTATATTTTATTATTGTATGTGTTTTTGTATTTAAGTAGTACTAATATTAGTATTTCTGCTTGCTTTATATTGAAAACCTACAAAATAACTATTGAGCGTTATTTTTGGCTTGTGCTGTTTTTGGTTTACATCTGTTCGTATCTTTGGTTATTCCCCCAGAAGAGCTATTAATTTAGCACTGCTGACGTGATGCATCTCTACATCACGTCAGAAGACCATGAACAAGCCATGTGTTGGAGAAATTATTGTTTCTCTATTCTCAGCATGCCACTCCCACCCCTAAGAGAGCACTTCTTATTCAAGGCATTTTTAGATAGCTTTGATGTCATTGGAAAATTACATTGCTTCCCTCCCTCCCCTCTGCATGTCCCGTCCCCCCCCTCTTTCTACTCTCTCTTTCTCTCTGTCTCTCTTGGTCTCTTTATCTCTGTAATCGTCTTCCTCTCCAGTAAGCAGGATTATTACAGCCACATCAGGTCATATGTTCCTTTTCCCTTTAAACACCCCCCCTTCTCTGTAATTCTGCTTGTCTGCAGTCAGTGATGGTTTCACTGTGGATAGATATACAATATAAACTTTACCACTGTCTTCATAAAACTATCTGAACTTTAATCGATTTAGCTCAATTTAAAGATATTTAAAGTTATTATATTTCCATTGGCTGTTAGCATTGTCACTGACAGGTTTTATACTTAAGTGTCCGGTGCCAGTAAGTAAGTAGTGCTTTATTTACTAATTTAAAATGTTATATTTATTTTGAGCAGTAACCGTAGCCTACTAATTTGACAGTTTTACAAGACCTGTAAACATTGAACTAACTCCTCATTATAAATGTATCATCCAATTTGGTCATTGAGTCTTGTAGTTGGTCATTGTGCATATCAATCAAAATATCTATCCTGTCAAGTAGGCAGGTATTGACAGCCAGGGCTGTGTCCAATACTTTATAAGTAAAGGCTGGCTCTGCGAGAGTACTTTAGGGATTCCATGATAACATTTGAACTGGCTGATGATGATGGCTGATCCAATATAAAATACCAGTGACCTAATCATTATGTAGACTTAGCAAGTATGACTACTGTATCTGTCAAGCCCCCCATGCGGTAGTCGGAGCATTTCAAAGATGAACTGAAATAATGTTGAGCATCACAAAATGCATGCATTGACAATGACATTTCATTTCAAATATTTCTGATCCAGTGGGCTGCATTGGTTTTATATGTGTAGGTTTGCTTAGGAACTGCTCTCTAGTATATATAAGCCATGGTTTATGGCCCGTAGCCATTGTCATCCACATAATCCAGATATGAGAAAGCAGTTATCTACTGTATTTTAGTGTTGTAGTGTTGTGCTGAACTTAAGTAAACACTGTCTACATCTTTGTCATTGCCCCCTAGAGGACAGCAAGGTCATCCAATCCCTATTTGTTGCGTAGCATAGTCATTCCTCCAGTGAATTATACTTCAGTGTTTCATGGAATAATGCTATATTAGCAGGGTCTGACCATTACTAAGAATTGTTTCGTCATTCACCACATTTTTTTTAAATTTACTCCGGTGATATTATACAGATTACAGAAAAGTAATTTGGTTAAAATTATCAAAATGTATCTGTGAACTAATTCCAATGCTTTTGTTAATGGATTTCTAACCTTAATATGACTACCGGTACTAAAGGAATATATGTATACTTAATGGTTAGCGGTCCTGGGTTTGACTACCCGAAATGCTAAATTAAAATTACTTAATTGTTAATGTAATTTTAAAAAATTGTATTCATATGTGCAAAAACAATTATATAAAAATAATATAATAAGAGAGTTCAATTGCATATTTGGTGAAGGATTACAGTTGTAATGATGACACAGACTGGACCCCATTCAGACCTTTGGACCCACTGTACAGTATATTAATCTTTTGTTTCTATTAATTTTATTATACTGTATATGCAGCTTTTTTCTAGTTGTTGCTTTAGCCCTCTCTAGCCTGTTTAGAATGTATATACAGTAAGCCACAGCCCTTACAGAATAGAATAAGAAAATGTTATGAGAAAAAATACTGTAGACTGTACAGTGTGACAAAAGACAAGCTGTGCTTTTATAGTCACTGCACTTATGCATATGTCAAACTGTCATAATCCAGACAATTACATTCTTACAACAATCTAGGGTCAACTTGCTAATATTATATCATGTCATAATCACATACTACAAATAGTATCAGCGGTGATATTTGTTTGCTGTTTTGTTTACACTGAAGAAAAGTGGCAGAGAAGTGGCATGGACACTTTTTGTTGCTTGTAGGTGGACCTGATATACCAGTATATTCATTAGTATTTAAGTCACTGGGTTAGACAAAATAGATAATTGTATAGATAAACTCCACCCGGTAGGTTGTGGGTGGTACATTTCCTTGTGCCCTATGTTGTCAGTAAATACTGTGAGAGAAAGTGAAACACATATTTGTATGTATTTCTTTTTCTCATGCTGTCCCCTTCTGTTGGTAAACCCACTTCCTCAGCTGTAGCCTTTGCATTCCTTTTACCACCCGTGCACATAAACACACACACGCACACGCATGCACACATACCCACGCATGCAAATGTATGTAAGCCTATGCATGCGAACACATTTGAATAACTACCTCTTGATATGCAGCATCATAATTGTACACTGTGTAAATACTGTCCATTCACACGCACACGTACAGACACACACACATTGCACGCACAAACTGAATTGTATTTTCCATTCAGTAGTTGGCATAACAGAGATATAGTTTAGTAGTGCTTTATTAGGTGCTTTTTCACCAAACAGCTCAGTTCTAGGGACTATCCACAGGTGAGGTTCCACCAACTGTGTTTTCATCAAAAAAGAGGTGAAACACCTTTGGCATTTGGCAATACTTCTTATAATAGAGGCAGAGAGAAGGACACAACGCCAGACAAAGTAGAATGGTAGCTTACCGTACAGTAGTAGTAGTAAAAATGCCGGTTGCCAGAAGTGTTTGACTAATTAATGCAACAATTACATCACTCGTGGTCCCTATTGTGGTGGGAGAATACCCTAACTACCCTCAAATAGGATCTAACAAGTTCCTCAAAGCAGCATTCTAAGAACTAAGATCGTTCTCCGTTCCTGTAGTGCGGACACACAAAAAATGGGTACTTTCTCCAACAGTTCTAAGAACTACAAAAAAGCTCCTCCGGTGCGAAAGCCCCTATTGTTGTACAGTATTTGTAATGTCAACCACTAAGCCTCCTAGCCATTTAGTCTTTTCTTTCAACTCCTCATTTGTTCTTATTTTTCATCCTCTCCTGTGTGCTTCCCTAGGTCCCAACACAGCCCTGCCTCCCACAGCTGTCCTGGCACAACTCCCCTCTGTACAGTGAAGTGCAGCAAGTGAAGACGTCTTCCAAGCTGGAGCCTCCATCTCCCACCCCAGGACAGAAGCCCCTACAGACTCTGGATATGTGGGAGCAGTACTCAGACCCCATCACAGGAAGATACGTCTACATCAATAGCATTACCCATGAGAGGTCCTGGAAACCTCCCCGCAGGGCCCGTCAACGCACCTCCAACAAAGTAAAGCATTTACTGGTTGTGTTAGCTAGCTTTGTCAGACCGTCCGGATCTTGTGTGCTCCAATTTCATTTCACCGCCACAAGTATCAGTCTAGAACCTTGTAATGCAAAAGCGTGTTTGTCAGCTGATTAGTATCGGGCCAGCTGAAGTTTTTCCCAAGATTACGACAAGAGTGTGTGTCATACTGTACATTTCGGTTTCCACTGTCACTATAGCTTATTTTGAACATTCTGATTGAGTGAGATAAAGGTAGAATGACATATGGTTTGATTTAAATGTATTAACACCACCTTTGTGAAAAACAATTTGAATTTAAGTGTTCCTCACTTACACTCGCGGCAAAGTCAAACTGTAGCATGCGAGAACAGGATGGTATCACGAGGCTAGTTATCCACGTTGACAACGCTGATTTATCAGTTCACAGGTGGCTTTTACTACTAGGGGAATCTTCTAGCCAATGCATATGATCCTAATATTTCTCAGCACAATAATGTATTGTTTATCTATTAGGAGTGACACATGCAAGTGCATTTCCTGAACTTAAATCTTGTTGATGTTGACAATCTGTGCCTGTTTGCCTCTCTGTCAGGCAAATCCTATTCAGCCCAAAACATTACCCAGGGATGCCAGCCATCTGTCACTACCACTCCCTAATGCTGGCAATGGCACTATGCACGAGGTACGCCTACATTGTGTGTGTGTGTGTGTGTGTGTGTAATGTTTTTTAATGCATGATATTTCAAACATGCATCCCATGCCTCTGACATCAGGCAGTACAAAGGGAGTGTACAGTAGTCTAATCACTGTGCTGATGAACCGGCTTATCAGTTCCTCTGTGTAACATTGCTGCTGCGGACGTTCTTCATTCTTGAATTAACATGAACCCCAACTACCCAAATATGGATTCAATCACATTTATGGTAGCTCAAATCATGATACTTGTCTATGTTGTTGTGAATATTGTATTGCTATGTATGTAATCATATTTCATTCATGAGAACTTTTGTTAGACCTCTGTGTAATCTAAATTGCCCATGAGCATACATATGCTCTCTAAAATAATATATCACATCTTTATTTGTGTTAACACAGTATACATGTATGTATTATAATGCATTATGTGTATATATATATATATATATAGTATATTCCGTATACTATATATATATATATATATATATATATATATTCTGTATACTGTAGATGCGCTCAACAGATTATTTACTTGTTCAATAGATTTGTACTTATCTTAAAGAGTCATTATACTTACATTTTCTAGACATTTGTAAAAATATTTCTGCATAAATAACATAAGATTGCAACAGCAAGGGTGTTGCAAAATGATTTGTTTGGCCACACAGCTTCCTGGTTCAGTTACTACGTGTCATGGTGATTATACTTGCTTGGTAGACCTATAGCTTCCCTCTAGAATGGGGAAGTGTACGTAACTGGAGAGAAAGATTAAATGTAACAAATGTATAACTTCAGACTAAAGGGGATGTTATGCGAACTACAATTATACATGACTCAGGATTCAACAGATTAACAAACTGTTATCAGAGCTGGCTTGGATGTTGTCACTGACTAGTAAGCAATAATGAACACAACCGCTGTAAGTCAAAACTGTTTCTTTATAACTTCTACTGAAAGTTCTCAGCAGTTAATTTACTCAAATGTATTTCTAGCTATGTACATTTATTTACTTGCCTTTGAAAGTCTTTTTGATGACTGTGAGAACATGTTCATAGCAATGTCTTGTCAGCAGGTTAAAGTGATTCATTACTATACTATATGACGTATTCATTTTCTAGAAGAAAATAAAAAGAAAAAAAAGCATTTCAACTGCCGCCACTTAGGTTTTAGTGTCTATGTCTCTGTAAACGTGTGGTAATAGATGAAACCACACTTTTCTCTTAGAATGAGTCCACATTAGCTAGCAAGATTGACCTGCGATGCAAGGGTGGTTAAACCTTTTGTTCTGTGTTGAACGGGAAAGCGTAAGTCAACAACACGTGTCTGCATCTTATCTTTCACATTTCTTCACAGTTGTCTTAACCAACCTTTGCTCCCATCAGTCAGCAGAACAGTATTTGGTCTTGTTAGCTGGTGAAAATGTAAAATGATTCAGATGAATTGGTATATATTTGATGTACAGTACAGCTACCGTATTTAAATTAGTAATTATTTTGCACTTCCTCTCTCCTCCTC
>JAOEGT010009056.1:0-11050 GCA_025447795.1 Speoplatyrhinus poulsoni
CAGGTGTGTTGGAGCAGGGAGACATCTAAAACATGCAGGGCTGCGGCTCTCTAGGACCAGGGTTGCCTACCCCTGCTATATCTTAAAATAACCTTTCTGAATTCTATCCAGTTGTTTTAAAAATAATCTCAAATACAACATGTAATAACTTACTGTAAGAACTGTAGCAATGTAATGTTATGTGCTTTGTTTTCATGTTTTTTTCTGATGCCAGTGCCACAATATTGAACACAGCCTAAAGTAAACTTAGCTTAGAGTTGTAGTAGAGGGCTCTAGGTAGAAATGCCTATTATTTAAGATTAAACAACATGGTTACCATTCAGCAACATTATTTACTATACGGTATAGGCTAGCCTATACATAATAGAACATGTTGTAATTTTGATTGTGTAAAGATAGAACTATGTAGACCGCAGCGATTTTAGCTTGTGCGTGTGGGAGCGACTGCTTATCAACAGAAATCGCCAGGTCGCTGGTTGACTCTTTGGTGTAGCCTCTGAAACCCGACGCTCTATCAACTTTCTCTAGCGATTCAAATATTTAATCGGCAGCTAGAGGTAAAGGAAATCGCTAGCGTTTCCACCAATCAGAATCTAGGTAAAGGCTTTTCAGGCATTCTTGCAGAGTAATATCGATATAAAAAACACAAAAACCTAATGACAATGAGAACATTTACTTGGATTCACTGTTTACTGTTTGCATTTCAACATGATACCTCCAAATCACTGCAAATGGATGGATATGCGTCGTGTTTCTCTCCTGTTTGTCTTTCCTATGACTCCTTCCATTTAATTTTGAATTAACAATAGGCATAAAAAGGCCTACATTTGATAATGCAAGCACTAAGGCTACTAGATTTTTGTGTCAGTGTTGTGGTTCGGCAACTGTGGTTGCAGCAGCTTCCTTATTTCGGTTTTCTGTGTTGTCCGCGCAGACTCAGAAGGTAGCTGAAAGAGTGTCCTCGCACGGTAATAGGCTGTCGCTAAAAGACACCCAGTTGCTAGTCCACGCCTTAGTGTAGTTCTAGCTTAAGATAGGCTATAGCCTATTAAGTAGCAACCTTGTTGAATCATATTTAGCTGTTACAATAACTTAGTGGATAGGGTACATTAGGTTGCTTCCTTTCTGGTAGCAAAGGCAAACTTAACTTATCTAGTGTAATATTAATTAATATAAGCTTATTGCAATGTCAGAATGACGTGACATTTTGCAAGCTTGCACGTTATTGGTTAGTAAGTTATTATCTTAAAGCAGAGCCATGTAAAGACAGAGTCGCGCCATCTTCATTCACTCCAATAGACGTCTAATAGAAGTTACCGTAAATACTAAAAGTACTGTATAAAATATATTTTAAATGTAAATTGGTGCATTTATTGACTACAAATTACCAAAAATGTAAGTTATATATCTGTATATCGATTCAAAGTGCCCACCAAGCACTTCCTGGCACTGTTTTGCCATAGGTTTTGCCTCTCCATGAACCATGTGACTGTTGAAAATGTCGAACTTCCGTTGGCGTAACTCTCTCTTTCCATGGCTCTGGCTTAAACCACACAGGTACCACCAGTGTGACTGTCACTGGCTGATTGAACAACACTGCCTCCTACTGGATGTCATTGTTGAAAGAGACACAAACGTGGATCTGGAGAAATTTGTGTGTAAATCTCAAAGCAGCGTAAAGTTTGTCTCAAAATAACGTGATCAAAAGAAGGAATAAATGAGTGTATCAGGCAATTCACAAATGCAGATTCAACACTCAACACAGAATTTCATATTTATAACTTAGATTTCATGATAAATGCACATACAAAGTATAGTATATTTTTCTAAATGACAAATTATGTATTTAGAGATAGACATCTATTTGCACAAATCATAGCACATTTATTCAAATGGAAACTTACATGTCACAGGTTAGGAATTTTGTGTTTGTGGATAGCAAATAACTTTTGTAAATTGTTGAATATCTGTGGAATATGGTACTTGCATTTACAAATCATTTTTGAGACATTTCCCTCTCCATATACTAGCTCTGCTGCTTCAATTCTCAAAACAACTAACATTACTTATAGTTACTTCCAGTGCTTGCATCCCCAAAACCACACAGATCCAAATCACAGACGTCCCCGTCACCAGCGAGCCCCTATTTAAAGACCACTAAATGTTGAGGATTCATGAGTAGCAGCGAAGGATTCCATCTGGGTCAGCATGACTCTCTACTGTATGCACTTACATCACCAAAACCACGCAGACCCAAATCACAGACAGCAGAATAAAGGCAATGAATATATTATAATACTATGTCCCAATACCCTATCCCAATACTAGTGTCCCAATACTGTGTCACAATACAGTGTCACAATACTAGTGATCACAATTAAAATGATATATAAATAAACATGGGCCCTTAATACTGGCATGTGCCCTATATCTAAATATCCTCTGAACAGCACACATCCCATTTACCGCTGATGCCTGGTAACTGCAAACTATTTGGACTAGGGGCAGGATGGTTGAGTGGTCTGGGTGTTGGGCTCCCAGCCAGAAGGTTGTGGGTTCAAATCACGGTGTTGCCCTCCATTTAGAGAGGTCACAAATTGCACTAGTAAAGGTATTAACAACGATAAATACAGTATGTCTCTGCCTCTGGCCATCTCTTGAGGTGTATAACAAGGTCTGTTAATATTGAGTCATCGTGTGTTGTCTCACCTGTACAGCATGGTCTCTCTCTGCGGTAACAGAACGTAGTAAGTCGCTCAACTCCTGCAGCTGGGTGTCTCGTTCCTTCACTTCAGCCTGAGCCTGGACCAGACATTCACCAGCAGATTGTTCACTCACTCATCACGTGTGCTACTCTTTACAAAAGACAACACTGAAGTCATGCGCTCAAAGGATTTCAGAGGATGTGTCACACTGTAAGCCCTGCCCAGGTAGGTGAATGTCAGGTAATCAATGTATTCATTAATTATTTAACTGGATGTAGACATTCTCTGGTACCAGTGGTGATTTTAGGCTATTTTTTTGCCATATGCAAAGCTAGGTGGCCGGGGATACACTTGACGGTGACCCTCGCTAGTGTCCACTATACCCAGCCGACAGGTTGGTGATTTTGACTGCCTGTTCTTGTTTTCCAGAATAATGTAAAGGCTTTAACAAAGTCTCATTCTCTTATAAATTTAATGAGTGCTAATCGGTTATGTAGTGTTTCTCATATTCTCATCTCAGATGTAACCAGTATGATTCCAAAAAATCATCCCAAAACAAAGGTGTTACTGTAGGCCATGTGCAGAACATTTTGAACATGGGATTAGTAAATTA
This sequence comes from Speoplatyrhinus poulsoni, assembly GCA_025447795.1. Taxonomy (NCBI): domain Eukaryota; kingdom Metazoa; phylum Chordata; class Actinopteri; order Percopsiformes; family Amblyopsidae; genus Speoplatyrhinus; species Speoplatyrhinus poulsoni. The sequence continues at coordinate 3,319 of JAOEGT010009056.1, forward strand.
TTTAAATTACATTGCTTCCCCAAAGAAAATAGGACAGAAAAGTAAATCCTACAGGAGAATTTTAAAGCAATTCAGAATGTTTGAGACCCTTATTTCATTATTTTCCATTATATTTTGAATCGTCACCTGCTCCAGAATGTAGTATTTTTCTTTACATAAATAAAAAAATAAAATTGATTCTGTTGTGCGATTAAGTGACGTTTGATGCTCAAAATGTTCTGGGGGAGATCCCCCATATCCCCTGCTTAATGTATCACCTCACCAATGTTCAAACAGGACTTGCGCAAATTTGTAAGTCTCTGTACGTAGGCCTACAGATCCCATTCTCAGTATGGGCTGAGACTCATTAAAGGTGTGATCCTAGAATGTCCCCTGACTACTATGAGTGAATGTATTCAAGTGTGTGAGAGGCTGACCTGGTCTCTGGCCTGCGTCAGACCCTGGATCAAGTGTTCACTGGCCATGTAGTGGTCAGCCTTGGTGTCTTCGCACCGCCTCTGCCAGTCCAGGTCCACCTGGACACACCTCTGTTCCAGAGACTTCTCCCGCTCCAGACCTGCACTCAGCTGCCTTTTGTACCTGGGACACATACCGTAGAGGTTAACCATGTACACCCATGACGTACACACATCATAGCTATGACACGTAGCTGAGTTGTAGCCATAAACACATTTGACTTCATTAGGTAAGAAGTCACGTTGAAGACTTGCCAGACAGACTGACGGACAGAGAGAAAGACCCCTCCTTACCTCTCCACCTCCTCCCTGTTCCTTTCTAGCTCGGCCCTGAGTTTGCTCTCACTCTCCTGCAGGGCCAGTAGCTCGGTATCCTTGGCAACCTTCTCTTTGGAGGTTTCACAAATGTACTTGTCCCAGCCGGTGCGAGTCATCTCCACCTCTCTGTGAAGCCTTTTAAAATAAACACACACACACACACACACACACACACACACACAGAGCGCTTTGGCACTAAATTGACAATGAGAGAACGTGACTATGGAGGGGGCGTTCCCACTGCCTCCCTCACCTCTGGATGGTGTGGTCCCGCTGGGAGAGGCGCTCCTGGTGGTCCCTCTGGGCCCTCTGGGCGTCTGCAGACAGCCACTCCACGTCTTCCTGCAGCATCAACATGTGCTGCTGTGCCTTGTGCTGCTGCTCTGTGTGAGCCTGGCACTTAGCTGCCAGCTGGGCCTGGCACTCCCTCAGAGCCCCATCCAGCTTCTGGCATCTGGAGCCCCCGACGAGGAAGACCACAATGGTTATATACTGTAATACTAAATCATATTCTAACTTTGAACCAGATGATGATCAATGAATCACAAGATGACAAAGTGCTGTTTAATAAGTCACATTAGCTACACACCACTTGTGTGAAGCAGTTCTGCACAACTAATACTGGACATCACATATCATTTAATTGACAACGCTTTATATTGAAGCTTTAGAAATCATTTGTAGTTACTAATCACTTACTTTTTAAAGTGCCTCTCTTCCTCTTTCTTCAGTTTGTCCTCTGATCTTTTCAGCTCAACTTCAAGTTCTTTAATTCTGAGGATTAGTATAGCATAGCCACACTGTTAAAGCATGCAGCCAGAACACACACAGAAATACAGTAAGGGCTAGCACACACCAGGCATAAAAGCTGTCAACACAACAGAGACTAGCTACGGGGGGTGTCTCGACCACTGTTCGAATTATGCTGAGGCTCGGAATGTCCCCTTAGTTCTGACCAGGGCATGATCCCTACTTCTATCTGAAATCAGTTTGGGAGGCCCATGCAATTCTTTCCTTGTGTTGGTGGTCATGTTGTGTCTATTTACTGTCAAGAGCACACAGTGTGTATGTAGCACAGCCCATCATGGGGACTGGCCCGCACCCAATGTATTTAACACCATCCCACAGCACTGATGTAATACTGTACGCAACAGACCTGTTTAACACGCGACCTGTTTAACACACAACCTGTTTAACACGTGACCTGTTTATCATGCAACATGTTTAACATGGATCATGTTTAACACACAACCTGTTTAACCCCTTTCCTACTCGGTAACAAGGATAACTGGTCTGGGTTGTTTTGTATATGGCGCAGGACATAACACAGCAAGCTTTATGACAAGTGAAAATCTCATTCATTGTAACACATTGTTTTCCCCCAAAAAGGGGCGGGTACACGACAAAACGACTACAAGTTGACATCATGTTGCTTAGTCCGGCTGAACTAGGCTTGCCTAGTTTTTACTTGTTTCAAATTACATAATGAAGTATTAATTCTCCTTTCTCTTAAATTAAATACGAATGGCAGAATGGAATTTTTCATGTGCTAAGCTTCCTCCCCACTCTGGACCTGGATGTGTGGAATGTTTTATCTCTTTTTAGCAAGCATGACACACAATGAGATATACTGACACAGCACACACTGACAGAACACTGACACACTGACACAACACACACTGACAGAACACTGACACAACACACACTGACAGAACATAGACACACTGACACAACACACACACACTGACACACACAGACACAACACAGACACACACTAACAGAACACATACACACACTGATACAACACATACACAGTGACAGAACACACACTGACACACAGTGACAGAGACGGCCATGCCTGTGTTCTGTGAGAGCGGTGACATCTCGGCTCTCCAGCTCTTTGTGCTGTAGCTGCCTCTGGGCCTCCTGGAGGAGCTCCTCACACGTGTGCAGAGCCTGGGCCGTCTGGGCCTGGGCCTCCAGCTCTTCAGAGAGCAGCTTTACCTGGGGTCACACACACAACATACACCCATCAGCAATGTCATCTAGCAGTGAGGTTAGTCATTCAGATTTGGATATTTAGTTAATTAACTGCAGGCAGGGTGGGTCAGTGATTACAACCATTTGGTAAATGGTGTATAGTTGTACATTACATTATGTTAATAAAACATTAATAACTCACAAACACACACAGATGCACACAGACATTTGTTCACCTGGAGGTTATGAGAGAACACCACAGCTCGCATCTCATCCATCTTTAGTTTGAACTCGTGTTCTCGTAGCCTGAGCTCATTGTCAAAGTCTGCTCTCATCTCCTGGTGGAAGACAGAGAGAGAGGAGAGCAGCTATAGATTCATGCTGTGCCTTACACAGATGCAGGGATATGAATGTAGGCCTGTCCACATTGGGAGCTGATGGAGTGAAAGTCACTCTCTTTTTCCCAACCACATTATCTTATACAAGCCTGTAGTGATGCGCGGGCCAACCCGTAATCTGCGGGTCCCGCAGATTCAAGTCAATCAGGTTCAGAGAAGCTTATCAGAAAATATTGCGGGTGTGGGTGAATCGGGTCAAAACGCGACAAAGCAGTGTAAGTAATACATACTAAAACATTGCGTGCTAGCGTGGATTCTCTGATCCTCGCTCTCTCAAACAAGCACATGCACACTATGGCACAGACCTAACCTGACATGCCAGAGGAATTGTTGTCACAAGTACATCTGGGGAGCCATACATTGAAACTGTTTGTGAAGGGCAGGTACTATACGTGACAGTTGATTGGATGAAGCATCTGATCGTTTTTGCTGTTGGCACACCTTAACCACGACCGCATAGCTATAAACACAACGCTGATTGGAAAGTTCAGTTGCTACTCGGACAGATTCAATTGATTCCTAGACTTTCCAGACTGATTCTCACAAAAAAATTAAACTGAGGCTAGCACAGACTATGCACTAAAGCGCTGGTGCAGATCCTCTCAATGGTTAGGCCTACATAAACTTTGCTTATTTAGTAGCATATATGTAGATGCGCTACTGCCTATAGGATATGCATTCATGTATTATGCTAGCGTAACCTATTGCTAACAGATAAACGAAACAATGAAATAGGCCTAGTTTAGCAAGGCTACTGATCACTCACTTTGCTGTATTAATAATAATAATCTTTATTTATATAGCACTATTCATACAGAATTGTAGTTCAAAGTGCTTTACAAAGAGGGAATACGGTAAAGTAGTTGTGCTTCCCATGAACAAATACAGAAATACATAGAAAAACATTAATAAAAATAGTTAAAGGAATCAGATTAAAAAATATAAGAAAACAGGTGCATAAAGGAATACAATAAATATACATAACATTATACTGAAATGACATACGTTAATAAAAATGGTTAAAGGAATCAGATGATAGAAATATAAGAGAAATTAAAACCATATCCTTTTTGTTGCTATATCAGAACGTCAGCACTTTAGCGCCTTAGCGCACCTTAAGGCATTGCTAATCTGGTGGAGGAAGTGCATATTCCAGTAGCAGTTTAGTTATCAGTACATGTCTTTTATGGATGGTTATATCCCCTTGTACCCACTAACCTCAGTGTAGGAATGACCAAGTCTCCCTCGTACGCATACGAGAGTGCTGTATAGCCTAAGATATACAGACCCTGCATGTATATTCACCAAAGAACTACAGACTATTAGACTATGCTTGTTCGGTGGGATTGACACACAGACAACAGTTTGTCTCTGTGATCACACAGGTTCCAAACAGGTCTGGCACAGGCCTTTTCACACCAGAACGGCGACCGGGCCTTCCATGAGATTTTTACATAATATGATGCTGAAATAACATAACTAAAATAAAGTAAGAAATAAGATTACAGCAGATTAAGATAGACAACAGTCAGGTTGCACATTATTACACACCATTTTCTGTAGGAGTTTAGCAGTGCAGAGTATTGCAGTTACAAGCTAGCTAATAGCTCATTTGAATAGATGAGTTTTTAGTTTTAAAAAAAAAAAGAGATTTACTGAGCCATATTCCCTGACAGCTATACGTAGTGAGTTCCATAGCTTGGGGGCATAGTTAATAAAGGCTGCATTGCTTATTGCTCTTACTAGAAACTTTCAGTAAACCACTATCAGATGACCTTAGTGTTCTGGGGAGTATGTAGTTGACCATTGCTTAAGCGATATAGTTTGATCCTAGCCCATGTAGCACCTTATATGTAAGGACCTTAAAATAAATTTGGCATGCTACTGGTAGCCAGTGCAGGTCATCTAAGACTGGAGTAATATGTTCTCTCCTCTTAGTTCTTGTTAAAAGCCTAGCTGCAGAGTTTTTAATGAGCTGTAGTCTCTCAGTAGATTTTTTTGGGAGGCCGGTGAACAGCGAATTACAGTAGTCGAGTCAGCTAGACAAAAGCATGAATACGTTTTTCAGCATATTTTTGATTTAAAAATTATCAAACTTTAGCTATATTTCTCAGATAAAAGAATGATATTTTACTACCCTGTTGATGTGGGACCTAAAGGTTAGATCTGAGTCCAACACAACTCCAAGATTGGTAACCTCCTATTTTAGCCAGGGTGTTTCCTAGATTATTAACCAACATATCCCGTTTTGTTTTAGGGCAGACAAGTAGAATTTCAGTTTTGTCCTCATTTAACTTTGAGAAGTTATTACTTAACCATTTATTTATTTATTGCCAGAAGACAGTCAGTAATGGATTTTAAAGCTGCAGGATAATTCGGTTCACTAGAGATGTACAGTTCTATGTCATCCGCGTAACTATGGAAAGATACATTGTGTTCCCTAATTATATCACCGAGTGGCAATATGTATAGTGAAAATAATAACGGGCCAAGGAAACTCCCCCGTGCAACCCCATAGGAAATGTTGTGTCTCTTAGACACATGTTCTCCAAGACTCAAAAGACACAAAGACACAAAACTGCCTACCTTTGATGTAGGTTCGAAACCAATCTAACACATCATCAGAAAGACCCACCAAGATCTGAAGCCAATTTATTAGGATATCATGATCAATTGTCTCAAATGCTGCACTCAAGTCTAGGACAATAAGGATTGAGACCTTATTCTGATCAGAGTTAAGCCGGAGATCATTGATTATTTTGGTGAGAGGAGTTTCAGTGCTGTGAGGTGCTCTAAACCCTGATAGAAATTCCTCATGAATACTGTTTTCCTTAAGAAAGGTTTTTACCTGAACCGAGACTATCTTTTCCAGTATCTTACTAATAAATGGCCAGTTTGATATTGGCCTGTAGTTGGTTGCATTAACATCTAGGTTGGATTTCTTTAGTAAAGTTTTTTCAACAGCTGTTTTGAACGCATCAGGAAAAATGGCAGTTTCAAGCAACACGCTCTCATTCCCAACTCGTCAAAAATTGCAGCTTGGTCAATGGCCTTTCTCGTCAATTTTCGAAGCGTTAGAAAGCCTTTGGCATCTTAGGATAAAGACTTCGTCATTGACTGAGCATTGAGCATGCAATTTCAGCGCAAGTATTAGCTCCTGGTTGTAGATAAATAATCAATATACAATAGAGACATGTTAAAATGTAGTTACTTGAAATTGTTATGATACAGGGCGGAGGGAGGACGAAGACCCAGGTGCGGAACACAGAGGCAGTAGACGACAGATGCAAGTAAAGGAGATTTATTAAAACAGTCAAGTGGGGATACAACCGCTGGTGATGGCTGTAGCGTTGAGGTCGCTGGCGGCGAAGAGCAGCGGTGTGATCGCTGGTGGCGAGGAGCGGCGGTGTGATCGCTGGTGGCGAGGAAGAACTGCGGGGCAGACGGAGCTGCAGAGACGAACCTCAAAGGCCGGTGTGGCGTTGGTGAAAAGTCGGCGAAGCAGACAGGACTGCGAAGGCGGTCATCAAAGGGGGACAGGGCCGTGGTGAAGAGTCGGCGAAGCAGACAGGACTGCGAAGGTGATCTTCAATCGAGCCGGTGGGATTGTCGGATCGACGAGCCGTTGGGAGTAGAAGCTTGGAGAAGCGCTGGTACGTGCTACGTGAACGAAGGCAACGAACTGGCAACAGGTGCTGGGACGGAATGCCTCTTAAACCTCCGCCCATGAAGCGGAGGTGAGGCTTCTGCACGTGAGGCTAATAGGGAGCCGATGACGTGCTGGGAGTGCTGTCCGGTGCTGAAGTCACCGCCTGGCCCTCTCCAGTGCTGGACCGGCCGCAAATCGTGACAGTACCCCCCCATCCTGAGGGGCACCACCCGGCGCACGCCCCGGACCGCCAGGATGGCCAGGACGGCCTGGATGGTCACGGTGGAAGTCCCGGACTAAGTCCGCGTCGCAGATCCGGCTCCGGGGGACCCAGCTGCGCTCCTCCGGTCCATAGCCTTCCCAGTCCACGAGGTATTGGAGACCCCGGCCCCGACGATGGACGTCCAGCAGCCGGTGGACCGTGTAGACGGGGCTGCCATCGAGGATCCGGGACGGAGGTGGATCCTGCGTGGGGACCGACAGAGGGCAGTCGGAGACAGGCTTTATTTGGGACACGTGGAAGGTCGGGTGGACCCGAAGAGAGGCGGGCAGGATGAGATGAACAGCGGCGGGGTTGATGACAGCCTCGATCTCGTAGGGCCCGATGAAGCGGGGAGCCAGCTTCTTGGAAGGCACACGGAGTGGCAGGTCACGAGCACACAGCCACACGCGCTGGCCAGGGCGGTACACCGGAGCAGGAACGCGGTGGCGGTCAGCCTGGGCCTTCAACCTGGCAGAGGAGAGGAGAAGGGACGCCCGAGCCCGCCTCCACGTCCGACGGCAGCTTGTTCCTCTTGCTCCGGAAATAGCGGCGGCTGATACCTGAGGGAGCACTGAAAAAGGGAGAGGCCTGTTGAGGAGCTGGTGAGGGTGTTGTGGGCGTATTCCACCCACGACATCAGGGAGCTCCACGAGGTGGGGTTGGCCGATGC
>JAOEGT010009067.1:0-25799 GCA_025447795.1 Speoplatyrhinus poulsoni
GTGTGTTGGAGCAGGGAGACATCTAAAACATGCAGGGCTGCGGCTCTCCAGGACCAGGGTTCCCTACCCCTGCCCTAGCCCAACATGAACACCCTAGCCGCTAGGTTGCGCTGCAGTCTTCACAGAGACAGGGTTGCATAGAAACACCAGATTTGCGCACACAAAACGGCTGACTCAATCTTTACCATTTCATAACATAATATACAAGTGTACAACACAAGTATCTTTCGTGATTTCAGCAGCCTAGATGGTGTGCAGAGAAATTTGCAACCCATAAAATGCATTTTTTTTAAATAAAAATGGGAATATTGTCAACATTACCACCCAACACTGTCACGGTTCATTATGATTAGGCCCCATTTCGTTTTCCACTCAAAACCCATAGGCTATATAAACTACAGGCTAAGCTAATACAAAATAAATCACCATAATAACTTAGAAAACTAGTCACAATGAATTATGATCAATGATACTGATTTGAATTATTGTACCTTGTAAGGCTTTAATTTTATGTTTAATCGTGGTTTATGCCTACAGGAAAGGCCAAAAATAAAACCATCCATATTCATACAACCAGTCAGGTTGTGGGGGCAGCAGCTCCAGTAGGGGACCCCAAACTTCTGTTTCCTGAGCTACATTATCCAGCTCTGACTGGGGGATCCTGATGCATTCCCAGGCCAATGTGGAGATTGTCTCTCCACCTAGTCCTGGGTCTTCCCCGAGGCCTCTTCCCAGGTGCCTGGAACACCTCCCTAGGGAGGTGCCCAGGGGGGATCCTTACCAGATGCCCGTACCACCGCAACTGGCTACTTTCGACGAAAAGGAGCAGCGGCTCTACTCAGAGTTCCTCACAGATGGCAGAGCTTCTCACCCTATCTCTAAGGGAGACACCCGTCACCCTCCTAGGAAAACCCATTTTTGTTCCCAGTTCACCCACACTACCCATTTGAGCTTTCCAGGTCTGTCCAAAGTCTTCCCCCACCCCTTGACCCAAATCACCACCAGATGGTGGTCGGTAGCCAGCTCTGCCTCTCTCTTCACCCGAGTGTCCAAAACATGTGGCCTCAGATCAAATGATAAGATCACAAAATCGATCGACCTTTGACCTAGGGTGCTCTGGTACCACACACACTTATGAGCATCCTTATGTTCGAACAGGGTGTTTGTTATAAACAGTCCATGACTAGCAGGTTTAGATTAGACCGTTCCTCCCAATCACACCTCTTCAGGTGTCTCATTCATTACCCACGTGCGCGTTTAAGTCTCCCAGTAAAACTAGTAAAGCCCCATACAGGACTCCATTCAGGATCTCCAGGAAGGCTGAATACTCCAAACTGCTGTTTGGTGCATATGCACTGACAACCCTCAAATTCCCCCCCCCCCCACAAACAGTAGGCGCAGGGAGGCGACCCTCTCTTCTACCGGGGTAAACGCCAACGTAGCAGCGCTCAGACGGGGATTTGTTAGTATCCCCATACCCGCCCGGCGCCTCACACCCTGGGCAACTCCAGAGTAGAATAAAGTCCATCCCCTATCAAGGAGAACGGTTCCAGAACCAAGACTGTGCATAGAGGTAAGCCCCACCAAATCTAAATGGTAGCGCCCCACCTCCTGCACAAGTTCTGACTCCTTCCTCCACAGTGAGGTGGCGTTCCACGTCTGCAGAACCAGCCAGTCTGGTCCGTCAAGGTCCCTGACCTTCGCTGCCACCCATTTGACAGTGCACCCGACCCCCATGGTTCATCCCACGAGTTGTTTGCCCATAGGATGAAGCTAGGATGGTGCTACGTTGCTTGTTTGGGCTGTGCCCGGCTGGGCTCCGTGGCAAACCCAGCCACCAGACGCTCGCCACCAAGTTCTCCCTCTGGGATTGGCTCCAGATGGGGGCCTAGGGCTTCCTCTGGGCAGGGTAACTTCTCCTCTTGAATCATTTTCCATAAGGGTCTTCTGAACTATTCTTTGTCTGGCCCCTCCCTTGAGACCACTTTGCCTTGAGAGACCCTACCAGGAGCACAAGGCTCCAGACAACACAGCTTTCAGGATCACATGGACACACAAACCTCTCCACCACGATAAGGTGATGTTCCCGTCCATGTAATTGAAACCTCTTAAAAGGTATAGTATAGCTACCCTCTGAATTATGAAAGTCAACTGTTCACAAAAGGTTTGATCTTAAAAAGAAGACGACAAAATATGAATGTAAAGTACATATTTATTAAATAAGTATCGAAAGCTAAAATCATAGTCTATCAAATATTTATAGTACATTATATCAAATAATGCTTCAACTAGTTAGCTACATTACAATGGAATCTGTGAATATCTGAAAGTCGATTTATAATATGACCTTAGTATTTGTTGGAACATGACTAATTTACAGTTTGTAGCCGAGAGATTGGGGGGGAAATGTGCCTGCAGAGGAGAAATAGGCTACTGCCATAAAGGCAGCAATAAATATAGAATTTCAACCACGATACAAATAGTACCATGTGAAAACATGTAATTTTAGATGACTCAGAGGGGGTTAAAATTACAATACGCAATAACTGACAAACAGATTTAATATATAAAAACAAAAACATGACAGATGCCATTCTTCCCTGCTACCAGGAAATACATGCCTACCTACTTCACAAATGAGTTTAGGACATTACATGTAGCCCTGTGATTTCTTCGTTGTGTGACTATGTATCCAGAGCTCAACTGCCACATACCTGTAAAAGTGATATCAAAAAACAACAAAATACCCAAAAGATCACCAGAACTCATCGCATTGTTTGATTTCTTTTGGTCACAAACTACCGCCAAAGCTGGAAGAGATCAAAAAATGAGATCCATATCAAAGCTATCCAGAATTTCTCTGTAAGATATCTTTAGTAGTTTTAAAAGTAGCCTACACATTTTGCAGCGTTACTCTTCACAGTGCATACATTTGATTACACAAACACATTCTATTCTAAACATTAAAAAGCTCAAAGCACCTCAAAAGTTCATATAATATAATGCAAACTACTATTCAAACTCACTTAAGTAAATTAAAATAAACAAGTGTCAATCTAAAAGGTAATGATGAAAGGATTTCAATTTTCAGGTCAGTTGCGTTAATACATTTTCTACTATATACACATCGTTTACATACGACTATTTACTTTGGGGGGGGAATGTAACCTTATTTACAGGCATGTTAACCAAAAAGCACAATCTGATTTTAGCTTCTAATGCAAATTGTAAAATGAACATCCAATGGCTAATAGTTTCTAACTACACATGAATTACCACACTTTCAGAACTTCAGCAAAATAGGTTGAAATCAAGTTAGACATCCATTACAAAATAATAGATGCCTACATAATGAATTCCCAAATTAATAATCCCAATGGTATTTGCTTCAACAATTTCTTTATCAGGCCAACATGAACTTCTGTATCAATAGTTGATACAGAACAACCCCACAAAAAAGCAAGATTGAATTGCTTAGTATCAAAAATTGACACGTTTCCAATGTGCCACAAGAGATTAAGCTCATGAATGTTTCTTCAGACGTCTGGTATTCCTGTAGACTATACCACGAAAGATGATTTCTGTTTGAACTCCCCCTAAGACAACATCAAATAGAACAATTACATTTCTCTCACAACATGAAAAATGTACATAAAATTACAAATAAAATAACTTACATCTTCATCACCACCGCCAAACGGAGCTGCAGGCTGATAAACAGCAGCTGGCTTTGATTTGCTGTAATGGCAGAAACACATGAGGGCCAATTCTAATTCTACAAGTAATATGATAGGAACATGTAGTTCATTAGTCACCAATACACATGATGCAGATTCACAAATATTCTCTTACCTCTCACTCTTTTCTGCAAAGTGGAGGGGGTGGTAGAAGGGAAAAAGAGATGCAAAAGTCAATGAATGGTGACAATTACAATAACGCATAATCAGTATAACTTTGGCATACATAATCAATGTATTGCATACTTGAGTTATGCAGTCTTGTGGAATGTGGGCATGTGCATCCCTTGGGAGACTGATGTGATTTAGGTCTATATTAGTACATCCAACTAACATTTACCCTGCGTTCAAGATGGTGGACCGTTTGCTACAAATTCAATGAAAGGAAGTGGACTGAACAGCAGGTTACAAAAGGGTGAGTAGTTGGGCTGTCCATATAGGCTGTGGGTTGAACAACGCTCACATGGCTAACAACAAAGACAATTGGTAATGGCACTAAATTGTGATGATGATTTATACTGAAATACTTAAAAAACACCCTGGAAAATAGGCGGCTACACTTCCTACACGTCACTGAGCCACACTCACCACGCCCATTAGACATAGCAAACTGCTTTGAGAGTAGTTAAAGAACGTTTGAGAGAACAGGTCGTTCAGTGATAAAGTTAATTGAACGTTCAGTCCACTGAACACACCCTTAGTAAAAGGGCATACACAAAGAAACTGAACCAATAGAATGTCAGTATAATGTAAACATCTTTCCTTATAGGCCAATCTGTGAAAGATTTTCTACAACTAGTTGTATAATGCTTCCATAGAAAATTTCAGTAAGCAATGACAATTACGTATATTGCTCATAATACTATGTTAATATAAATGTATGTATAAATAAATGTATGTAGTATGAACACTTACTGGGCAGGTATCCTTTCTTGTTGGCATACCAAAGGGCAAGTCCCAGAAAGATCAACAGGAGGAGAACAATTATCACAGCAGCTACAACGCCGCCGGTATTAAAATCACCTTAAACAAAGCAAGCACAGGGATTCCGGGTTAAGACTCGCACAGTGAAGCAGATACTGTAATACAATAAACAAGATGGAAGGTTTGAATATTGTGTAAATCGCACTACGTACACAGAGTGAACCAACAGTTGAACCTATTGAGACTCCTGCCAACACATAGCTTTTCTAACCTTTTGGCCACACAAAGCATTTTACAGCAGTCTTGGTTCTCAAAGTGGGGTTGCAAAAAAATGTATACATTTGAAAACATGGCAACTATTTGCGCCAATAAAAAAAAAAAAAAATCTGAGCACAGAATTCATTTTACGATAGCGCTCATGTGTGATTTATGAAACAGTATCTCGCTAAACAAGCGTATGATCACATGCTGATAAATGTGGAAAACAGGCATAATTTAAATACCACACCCTTAAATATCCTGGATTTAGAGGCAAATCAATAGCAAATCAAGTAACACCATGTTAACTTGCGTAAATGAGTTGAGACTTGACGTGATATTTGAACGTTACCACCGCTCATGTCCAAATCTCAAATCGGTCCAGATTGATAAATGCCGACCTTTGCGTGGAAATTATTGTTGGCACAGATTGCTGTTGTAAGCACATTTCATAAATGAGGGCCATTGTGTCCATTAACCACTCAAGTATTTGGCTAATAAAACCTCTAACTTGATTGTAACACATCCCGTCAATATGTCATGAATCAATCACTTCACGCAGGGCACATCAAACCATTTAGCTGCTAGCTAGGTTGATATATTAACTATTAGTGAAATGACTGCAGTGAGCAAGCATGGAGAAATACCTATGTCAGACAAAATGAAGTGAAGAAATAAAATCAAACTAACTAAATTAATAAAAATCTAAATAGCTAAATTGAGAAAATATTTTTAAATAGTTCCAATAAGAATATATGGTAGGAAGCATATCAAAGTCCTTATACTCATATAAAGTCTGAGAATATGATGAAACGCAGGGTCAGTCATTCTTTCTAACTTCAAGCTCAAATCGAAACAGGCAGACTGTGCGGTCCCCCTGTAATAACCTGATACTTCTACACAGCCCTGGTAGAAGTGCTAAATAGTTACAAACAATGTGACGAACACCGCTCGTATCGTAACAAAGCCCACGCAAAGTATGCAGGCAAGTATATGACCGATTTCTATCGCGACGCAGCCGCCTGTCTACGTGTACGCGTTGCACAAAAGCAAGTATATCAGGGACTTAAGCAGCAGTGCAGCACTTACGAACTTCCACTTTCACAGCCGCACAGCTTTGTGGAGGGCCAGCGCCGTTGACAGCCTCGCAGTAATACTGTCCTGAGTCTGCCAGGGTGGCAGGCAGAAAGTCCTACAGGGACCAGACAAGCAAGCGAACACACAGTATGTTTGTTTAAGAATGAAACCAAGGTCAAACTACTAACATCCGTGTAGACTGTTTAAAGGCATTGGGCGATGAGTAGCTAACCAGGTGGCCAGACGTGGCATTCAATTTGTAGGTGGCATTTTGGAAGGCAGCAAACTGGCTGGGGTTTGCTGGAAGGAGGATGCCATCTTTGTACCAGTTGTATGTGGGAGGGGGGTATCCCTCCCCGTCATGGCAGGATAGTATGCCTTTGGAGCCTGTCGTCAACGTTGCGGGGATTCGGCATATTGGTGCAGAAGGAGGCACTGGGGGGACAACATAACACTATTTTAGCTTGAATGTCATGTCCACACTTAAGTGTTTTGAATACAACTCCCTGTCTAGACTGGTGGCCATTTTGTTGCACTGGTTAGGGTGGGACTGTTGACACTAACTGGTATATGAAGTTATATGAAGTAACTGTAACATTGTGTTAGACATGCAAATCCTGCTTACCCAGAACAACTAGGGTCACTATGATTTCCCCAAACACGCCATTGCCAGACACTTCACAGTCATATTCCCCAATATCGTGACGGGTCACCTTGCTGAATCTCAGATTACCATTTAACAATGCCACTCTGCCAGCAAATGATTCTGCAGAAGAGCAATTAAGTTGGGTTGAAATTTAGTTGAGTTGAAATTTATTTATTTTTATTATATATTTATATATGTTGTGACTTACCTGTGACTTGTCCATGAAAAACAACATAGGTCTGTGAGCCTCTTAGGTCTTTAAACTTCCACTCGAGTCTAGCATCGGCCCCAAAGTCAGGTGTATAACTGCATGTAAGATCAGTCCCTGAAATGTTTACATGTCAATTAACCTAGACAACCTTATCCACAACTACTTTATAATATATATATTTTTTTATTTATTAACCAAAACAACACCACAACCCCACACACACACAGTTGAGGCTCCGTATTTAGGTCAAAGTTGAGTTCATTAGCATTGCACTCTAGACAAAATGAAGATTAGGGCTGTGTATTGGCAAAAATCTGGCAATACGATACGCATCACAATACAGGGGCCACGAGTAAATACATTGCGATACTGTAAGAAAAGGTGATTAATTGCAATTAATTATTTGTGGAAAACTGTCATTGCAATGCTAATGTGTGGTGCCGCTGCAAAAATAAAACAAACACTTACACTCATTTATGCATGTGTGGGCTAATTAAATACTATTGGTCCATTTATCCAATTAAAATTATTAACTCTTAGATGAGAGCACTCAGCTTCTGAGTGGCTTTCATATGTGGTGGAAATGTACTAGTTTCAGCAGGAAATCACTGGATACTGAATCACTGCTACATTAAACATAGATAGTAATATCAATGTTTCTGAGTCTATTCGTTGTGATTACTAGTGTAGCATAAGGGGACAGCCCCCTTATGCTTACTGAAGGCCACTGGAGAGTGGTTAGCATGCCCTGGCATACTGATAAAGGTCAGCTTCCTCCAGAGTTTGACGTCATTTACAATCAGATGCCCAACGGTGAGAGAGATCCACCTACTTATTTCACCAACATTTAAGCTTGGTGTCCTGACACATTTGCAGGCTGATGCCACGTGAAGTAGAACTTCATTTATAACAACTGTTGCAAATGTTATGTTAAATGTTCAGGTTGTGTGAAAGTTCTTAACAATTGAGTTTCCATAACAACATACTACTGTTAAATGCTTCGGCCATAGAGGCCTTTTGCGGAGAGCACGTTCTGAGAGATCACACAGACATAGAGCCGTGTCAGATTTAAATGGACCAGAGTATTTGTACAACACCTGCCTGTATACACCTGTAGTGTTAAGGTGTCTCCTACAGTATATGCTAATAAACAAGCGCCTACTACCATTAACTGCGATTCAGCACACATGGGCAAGAAAAAAACATTATGTGCATCCGGAGCTGACTTGTACAGAAAATTAAGAAATAAGAGAATGTTGCTGCATGAGGCCCAATAGCTAAAAGAGTGCTCTGTGTAGTCTGCATAGTTCTATGTAGTCATAACTTCCTACAAAAAGTCCCACAGATCATTCCATTAGGAATCATCATCCTGTTCTCCATGCCAATAGCCATAGCAGAGTTTCAACTATGAGATATCCCAAAAAATAAAATTATAGATTGTTTCGCAATGTCATTGTACTACTAAAAGTATTGTACCATTCCACAAATTCCAGAAATAGGCCTACTTCTTATAATGTATGCTTATATTATTTCTCAGTATATGTTTGTACTAGTAAAACACATCATTCATATTATAAACTGTAAAGTTTATAAAACTAACCCCATGTCAGATACTTTTCTTCAAAACTATTATAATAGCAATGAGCAATCTTATTCAAATGTCAACATCTACGACATTGTTAAAATGTAACAGCCAGCTGTAATCATGACGATGTATTGTATAATGTGTTCATGGATACATCTAAACTTGCACAAATATAACTGTAATAATGAACAATAGTTTACATGTATTGTTGCTCACCTTGGTTCTCTTGGACCTGCACTTTTGGATTGCTGGTTGTGACAGAAAAGTCTAGAAATGACGATAGCACATTTGAGCAGTTAAGAATTATGATTGATGCAATCAATACATTATACACAGAATACAAGACAAACGAGAATAACTGAATTAAAAAAAAAAGGTTTTGAAGTGAGTGATTTTGAAAGAAAAACAAAATGTAGCTCATTTAGCTGCAGATGGATGATTGCAATGATATTGAAATGGGCCCAAGTCATTTTATTTTGAACATGTATTAATCAGCAGTGATGTCTGGTTTATTTCTTGATGTTTATGAACATTCTCTTTAGCATTTGATTTGTCTTGTTTACAATGAAGATATACATTTAATAATTATTATATTTTTCAAATAAATGTACCAAAAAGTGACTAATATGTCTACTACTACCAAATAGGACATCCCTGGTCTTTATTGCCAAATACACCAACTGAGTAGAATAAACAAACAATACAACTACAAGGGTGTGGATAGAGTATGTTCCATTCCTATCTGCTGAGCAATAACACTTCAGCGAAACTTCCAACGACACTGTCTGAAACTCAATTTTAACAGCTAGTCTGAAGAAGGGGCAGAACACATTTAACAACTAAATCATTGTGTGTAGCAGTGTGGCACCTTCCACTTAGCCAATAATGGCAGAACAGAAGCATGTGACATATAGCTACCCTATTGCTAAGTTTGCTTTCAGGGTAGCCGGAATAACCTGATTCCACTACAGTATCCGTCCCTATACAGCAACTGTGGTAGTATAACCTGATTCCACTACAGTATCCGTCCCTATACAGCAACTGTGGTAGTATAACCTTATTCCACTACAGTATCTGTCCCTATACAGCAACTGTGGTAGTATAACCTGATTCCACCACAGTATCCGTCCCTATACAGCAACTGTGGTAGTATAACCTGATTCCACTACAGTATCCGTCCCTATACAGCAACTGTGGTAGTATAACCTGATTCCACTACAGTATCCTTCAGCAATAGTTTTAACATTATACGTATCCATACTAATCAAAAAATTTGGCGGGTGTTGTATTGATTACATGGATGTCCATTCTAAAAAGATACCTTCCATTTAACATGGCTGCGGACTAGAGTGCGTTTCAGGGTGTGGAGGTTGAGATCAAAGACACACGACTGAAGGCACAAACCTAAAACAAAACTAAATGATTGACCTATGCAACATTTTTCACCATTAACATTTCATTTTTTAGTGCTTCATATTAATGTTAGTGCTTCATACTAATGTTCACCATAACCGTAGGTCATCTAAAAACTTGCATACCTTACCCTAACTCAGGTTCGTAGATTTAATCCAAACCAAATATTCACATAAACATTAGATTCATAATTTAAGGCCACAACCATGTCCCACCCTGTGTGGTTCCTATATATATATATATATATATATATATACACACATTGTTTTGGTGCTTTTGACAAAAGATATTAGTGTGACAGCTATGCTTGAATGACTGCTGGGCCCATTATACCGTAACATACCGTAATTTCTGTGCAGACATTCAAATGTGTTTTAAAAGTATTTAGTATAGTATTATCCAAGGTAGTATGCCTAAGTATGCCTAATAAAAGAGAATCACCCACCTGTAGCACATGTTGTAGTGCAGAAGAACAATGCAACCGAAACCCAAATTCGACTGAACATTTTACTTCCTGTAAATGTTATTCCCAGATTTCCCACTGTCTGGCAGCAAACAATAACAAAATAAATACAAAATTTTATCCAGTGTTCAAAATTGGGGTATTTTCCCGACTTTCCTTAAATAAAAGTTAACTGCCTGGCCTGTCTTTGCACACGGTCCTCACCTGTAGACACCCAACAACAAGTACTGTTCTGTGTTCTGGTAATTTGACTCTCGTTGATACTTAATGACGTCAGCAGTAGACAAACAGGTTTCACCATTTACGCGAGTGAACCTTAGAACTATTTATAGGAGTGAACAGGTGAATTTGAAAAAGGGAAGGAGACTGGTGGTAGACTACATTTTGCACATAACTTCGTGTGTTTGGACTATTTACGCTTATACAATTTCCCAATGTATTTTCAGTTCATTTAATGTAAATAGTATACTATGGAGCACAATCTGAGACATAGTTTGGCATTGAAAAAAATATATTGATTATAAGAAACAGTACTGATTAAACATTTTTTAATAAAATGTTTGAAATGTATTTAAAATAGGCTATGTTTTCATGTTTTATTTTTTATTCTGATGTAGCCTACTTTATGAATGAATTCGTTTGTTCGTCTTTTTTAAGTGAATTTCTTTACGATGCAAGCTTCCTTTTTTGTTTTCAAAGGCAACACTTTTCACTGTCAGTGTGACAGGCAGATTTCTATAATTTCAGCCGGCATGGTTATAATATTTTTTTGTCATGTATAGGCATATAATCAACACTGGTAGTTTACAATAGGCTACTGTAAACAACAAAAAGCATTCTGGAAGGGCAAGACTGTCAGAGGTCTGTGGCATGCCCAGCAATTGCCAGACTATCAGGGCAGAGCTATATAAATTAACACGCTCTGCACCAGGGTTGGGAAGTAACTGATTGCATGTAATCAGTTACATGTAACTTATTAGAAAAAAAAAAGTAACTGTAATCCATTAGTTACCATCTGAAATAGTGGAATCAGATTACAGGTTTTTTTTTTAATTAGAAGATTACTTCTAAAAATACTTTCATATTTAAAAGGAAAATGCATAAAGCAATAATCTTTTCTATTATAAACCTTTCATTGACATCAGTTATTCAAATTAAATCCTACTTTAATCCCCTAAGAAACATAAACGGTCACAAAAATAGAACGATTTGGCGGCCAATGCAATAAATTACTGTGGATGGCATTTCAAAGAACAATGTTTAGGTGTGAAGAAATCTAAAAGTAATGGAAAGTAATCAGATTGTATTACTAAATGTAGGTAATCCAAAAATTATGTTACTGATTATAATTTTAATCTGGTACCTAGTAACTGTAAAGAATTACATATAAAAAGTAAGATGCCCAAACCTGCAGACCACATACGTGTGCTAGAACTACATTTCTACTACTACTACATTAGCACATTTGTACAGAGGTGGCTACTTCTCATTTGTACAGACTACACCCCCACGGTTTACCACATAAACCATAAAGGTGGCATCAGGACCAGGTCTAGATGGTGTCTGCAGTGGGCCTACATAGCAGCTTCTCATTCGGGCATTTCCCCACTTTCTTAGCCTCAGGGCCTGTTTTTACATTTGCAGCATTTAGCAGACGCTTTTATCCAAAGCGACTTTCAAACAGTGCATTAGTCAACAGTAGAAGAGCTCATGCACCAGTTGTCGTACGCAGACAACATTCTGTTATGATAACAGCAGCATGTCATTAAGGCAAACTATGTTGTACATCTGCAACCTACATCCATAGAACATACAGTCCCCTCCAACAGTATTGGAACGGCAAGGCAAATTCCTTTGTTCTTGTTGTTCACTGAAGACATTTGGGTTTAAGATCAAAAGATGAGTATGAGACAAGAGTTCAGAATTTCATCTTTTATTTCCTGGTATTCACATCTATATGTGTTAAACAACTCAGGACATATCACCATTTGTATTAGACCACAGCATTTTCAGGTGAGCAAAAGTAAAGGAACAAATAATCTTAAAGTAAATAACATTTAATATTTGGTGGCATAACCCTTGTATGCAATAACTGCTTCAAGCCTGCGACCCATCAACATCACCAAACTGTTGCATTCTTCATTTGTGATGCTATTCAAGGCTTTTACCGCAGCTTCTTTCAGTTCTTGTTTGTTTCAGGGTGTTTCTCCCTTTAGTCTCCTTTTAAGGAGGTAAAATGCATGCTCTATTGGGTTAAGGTCAGGTGACGGACTTGGCCAGTCTAAAACCTTCCACTTTTTTTCCCCCGATGAGGTCCTTTGTTTTAATGGCAGTGTGCTTTGGGTCATTGTCCTGCTGCATGATAAACTTCCTCCCAATTAGTTTCAATGCATTTCTCCGTAAATTGACAGACAAAGTGTTTCTGTACACTTCTGAATTCATTCTGCTGCTACCATCATCAGTTACATCAACAATAAATATTAATGAGCCTGTTCCAGAAGCAGCCATGCACGCTGAAGCCATGACATTACCTGCTTCACAGATGAGCTTGTATGTTTCGGCTCATAATCAGTCCCTTTCTTTCTCCACACTTTGGCCTTTCCATCACTTTGGTAGAGATTAATCTTTGTCTCATAACTTTTGCGGCTCATCTCTGTACTTCATTGAAAATGTAATTCTGGCCTTCCGATTCTTACTGCTGGTGAGTGGTTTGCATCTTGTGGGGTGGCCTCTATATTTCTGCTTTCTGAGTCTTCTTCGAACAGTGGATTGTGATACCCTCACCCCTGCACTGTGGAGGTCGTTGGTGATGTCACTTACTGATGTTTTGGGGGTTTTCTTCACAGCTCTTACAATATTTCTGTCATCAACTACTGTTGTTTTCCTTAGCCGACCTGTTTCGACGTGTTTGCTCAGTACACCAGTAGTTTCTTTCTTTTTTAGGACATTCCAAATTGTTGTGCTTGCTATGCCCAATGTTTGTCCAATGGCTCTGGTCGATTTTCCTTCTTTTCTCAGCTTGACAATGGCTTTCTTTTCTCCCGTAGACAGCTCTCTGGTCTTCATGCTGGTTTAGCCACTTTAACTTTAAATAGGAATGCAGTCTTTATAGGTTTACACCAAGGATTAAAACTTTTCATGCAGAGCTATTTAATGTTTGAATCAGCGTAAAAGGCAACACCTGGGCAACAAGAAACATCTGTCAGTCATATGTTCCAATAGTTTTGCTCACTTGAAAAATGGGTGGGTTCAAACAAATGGTGATTTGTTTAAGGAGTTGTTTAACACATATAGATGTGAATAGCAGGAAATAAAAGCTGAAATTCTGAACTCTTGTCTCATACTCATCTTTTGATCTTAAACCCAAATGTCTTCAGTGAACAACAAAAACAAAGGAATTTGCCTTGCTGTTCCAATACTGTTGGAGGGCAATATACCAGGGGATTGATATCATGTATCGAATTTACCAGGAAATAGTTCCTAGAAGAGGCTGCTCATCTTCCAGTGCTGCAGAACAGCGCGGCAGACCTCCTGTCCTGCCAGGAGCCGCCTCCAGGGGAGTGGAGGCTCAACCCAGAGGTAGGGGACATGATCTGGGGGCAGGTATGGCAGGGGCGGAGGTGGCCCTCTTCGCCTTTGAAGCGTCAACGCACACTGGTCCCTATGGGTCTTCCTGATGGAGGAACACAGCCCCTTAGGTCAGAACACTCTGGCGCGTGTGTGAATAGACTGTCTCTTTTACGCCTTTCCTCTGATTCCCCTTGTGCTGGTGACCCTGGTCAGAGTCCAACAAGGGAGGCCCAGCCTCCTCTTGGTGGCCATCTTGATTTCTCTTCTCCAATTTCATTAGATATCAGACCACTGAATTGGGAAAACATTTTAGAAAATGTCAATTGTTTGCTGATATAAAACTAGGAAATAAGCTTGCATTCTTTTTACGTTGAGTGGATACATGCTAACCATCTGAAGCACCAGTCGCTTTAAGGGCAGCGGAAGCCTTGGAGAGGATGATCAGCCACCTCAAGATCTTCTGGTCCAAGGTATGGAGAGCAGAGCAGAGGTCCTCCACATTACAGTTGCCTGATCTTTGTCAGCCTGTGTATGTATGATGTCTTTCCTTCAACCTCTGCTGTTGTGGTAAGGTGGACCAATAAGCATTGTGTCTCTATTAATCTCTATTATTCATAATATTACTATATTAATATTGTAATAATTATTATAATTATTATATATGTTGAGCTGTAATCCACCATTTGTAATGCTGTAAAGTTATTTTCAAAATATTCAAAAGTATGACAAATCTGATCATGAACAGACTAGGGTACACAGTATTCTTATTGATAAAAGTCTGCATAAGTCTATATGTCTGTTCATGAACATACTTGGGGTACTGTATACTTGTTGAAATGTGTGTATACAAGTCTGTTAATGAACAGACTTGCGGTACAGTATTAGTCTAGAGTAGACTACTGTAGAGTTGACACTAGAGCATATGAGCGGAGTGGAGCGGTGAGAATCTCAGCTCCTCGCTCACGGAGCTGTCCACCCCTCCGCTCCCCCCGCTCAACGTCGCTCAAAGCCACATCAGGCCGGTCCGCTCATTATCGCATCGCGCTCTGCTCAAATTGCCGAGTTTTGACTGAAAATAGTCTACTGTTGATGACTGTGCAAGACTGTGTGGATTCTGGGTCAGGCTTGAGCATGCTTCAGACTCGTGGTGTGAGCGGAGCGACATTGGAGCGGGACATAGGACAACGCTCTGTCTTTTTAAAAATGCCGCTGCGCTCTGTCCAAAATTCACCCGCTCGCGCCCGCTCCACCCCGCTCGCTCCCGCTCCACCCCGCTAGCATGCACTGGTTGACACGGCAAACACTCAGCCTGTTAACTGATAATAAAATAATAAAATAAATCCATGCAATATCAACAAAAAGCACAATGACTGTAATAGCAAGTAAGGGGCTGATATAGGCTTCCTTATTAATAATAGGTAAATTCATATTGCAAGTTAAAATGTTTATTACATTTATAATAACACCAGTAAAAATTTGACATTTTTATTGTTGGCCTATTGAGTGCACATGTTGGTTATATTTTTTAATATCTCTTTGTATTGTACACATTGTACAAATAGGGTCTATTAACTATAGCATCAGTCACATATACAGTATGTTTTCCTCTCAGCGGTTGTCTCTTGTATTCTATTTACCTGAAACACATTGTTACTGTGACTTTGAATTTACACAGAAGTAGTGGAATAGCTAGGCTAAAGTATGTGCAAGAGTTTGCATCACTGTGGATGTGAACAGTATATATGTAATGTTTTCTTATATTATAGTATCAGGTAATTGCAGTTGCAGTGCATAGACACAACAGTAGTTTGATGACAATAATTATGCGACTATGGTTATTACTGTACGACTACGTTTACAGCCAGTGTTCCAGCAGCATTTGTAGTGTCACCAAGGTCAGCATAAGTCCACTGCAGCGTTGTAACAGGATACTTAACGCCGAGCAGGGAAGAGGCTCTAGGAAAAAAGATAAAACGCATACATTACAGGTACGACGTGATTACAGGCAGACAAAGGCACGTTATGGCATACAGCAGTAGGGCGGTTGGGATTCCTAATGGAATCTTACCTTTTTCAACAGTAATGGTTTCGGAGTCTGTGGTTGTCTGTTTGACGCTGCAGGTGATATTAACGCTGCCATTGCCAGCTGCCACCAGCCACGGATCCAAAAGCAGACGGCAGATGTTGCCCTCCAGGACGCTGACATTGGTGTGAGTCTTGTAGGTGGAGTGCTGCTCTTCCTGTTTGTTGCTGGTGTCCACAATTTTGTCACCTTCTGTGAAGGTGCACTCTGCTCCCGGTGAATCAGCAGGGAGATCATATTTGCAGTCCATCTTCAGTTGGTTGTCATCTGTCGTACAGTAGGTTAAACGAGTCACCTTCTGAGCAGACACAAAGCCTGTACAAGAAGGACAACACCAAGATGTCACCATGACTACCAGCCTATTACTCCAAAGTTTCATTCATAAGTAACCTGGCCTTTGGCCTTATTTCAATTCTCTCACCAAAGAGTAAAACTGTAGACAGGAGAAACATTATCTCAAATCTGAGGAAAGAAGTATTGGAAAACAGTCAAGACTCCTTATCTTTCATTATGTATTTACATTAGCAATGCTATTCCTATCTTCACCCATAGAGGCACATTATGAAGTTAAGGAAGTGCATCATAATAGGAACAACCTGAACAGACATATTGCATTGATATGAATGTAAAAACATCGCGAGTGAGAAACAAGATATAATTTCTCTTTTGACTATCTCCAGCCATCTCAAATGCAATTGCATGCATACAGTAAACTCAACCACAGTAAACGTAACCTAAAGAAAAGCATTGATTCACATGGCAGAAATGTTAGTAGTGATTTAAATTATATAAAATATGAATTCAAACAGTTTTAGATTATTCATGTAGCTTCAGAATAATGTTACAAAGTAATTTATGAAACAAAGATGAATGACATTTGTGGGATTCTATTTCGGTCTTCTTACCTTGTATGATGCAGTTTGGGCTTGGCTGAATGTTAGCAGAGGAGTGGAGGGGTAGATTAAGGTCGGTTTTAGAGAGAGAGGAGAGCTGGGGAGGTCCTTGTGGTGGATAAAGAGGGGGTGGACGGGCTGCATGACATGACAATTTGCATTAATACAGTACAACTTTGCTGGCACATTTGAAGAAGAACGCCTATAGCGATGGTATGAAACTGTTATTCCTTATGAGTACGTGAAGTAGAATAACAATATAAACAAAGCCTAGCGCAAATCCAAATAGCCTACTGCTTTTGTTTTGGGATGTGCCTTGTCATTTCAATTAATGACAGGGCATTTTTGCTGAGTTTCCAATAGCAGTGCGAGACACAGGTAGGCCTATGGGCTGGATGGTAGGCTACTGTATGCAGGATAATTAAATATGGTCCAGTAAAACCAAAGTGAAGAGTGATCTAGTCTATATTGTGTGTGTTATATTCTACTTTGTTTGTGTATTGTTTGATACATAATTAAAAAAAAAAAAAGTTTTAATAATAATAATAATAATAATAATAATAATAATAATAATAATAATAGTTAGTTTGTTAAATTAGTAGACTACCCCTAATGTTTGCATTTGCAGTGGGCTTGTTGGATGTAGGCTGTAGTGTGAAGGAGTGCCCTAGGAGGCTATAGCAGGAGATCTGTCACATTGGGGAAGGTGATGGAAACTGCCTGCGAAGCTTCATCGAATGAGAACAGGCGTATGCTACGGCATAACGACACGGGTTAAGCCAGTCGATCAAGGTAGGAACGACTGTCTGATATCTATATACTAATAACATACTGAAATTAACACATTAAAACGTGAATTTGAATGGTGATCGTCGTTCTATTAGGTAACGTGTGGATGTGTTTCTGCGGCATATTCAGTTTGGCTAGATAGCCTACATCCGTCATTGCTTCATGTATCCGGCACTGTCGCGCTGAGTGTTTTTTCTCTCAAATTGTGCAGGATATGGTCATCTTGCCGCAGTGTGAACACCGCATGGGCGTCACCCGCTAGTCGCTAGACTATTCTCCTAATTTTATCTAATCTGGAATTTATTAGGATACTCCCGCTATAAAACTATGACAGTCCCGAATCGATGGAAGATCTTTAATTTTAATGTTGTCTTTCAAGTTGCAGGCAGGCCTATAATTATTAGCATACTCGTCTATATGTAGGCCAGGGCATAATTACGCTTACTGTTTGTCCCATGTTCAAATTTACCCAGGCATAACGTTAACAGGCGCTGAGCTGACCGGATAGGCAACGAACCAGTCGAAATGGAGACGCATCTGGCCGCCACGGCGTTCCTCTGTTTTGGTAGGATTACCTGTCGTGCAGAACATAACAAAAGCATGCTAGGTTTTTATTTTTTATTTTTTAAATGTATTTATTTATTTATTTTTTATTAAAAATGTATTTATATTTGTATAGTTAGATAGAGTCAGGTTATTCGACGGGCTTGTTTCTATAGGCCTAATGTAGGCTATTCAATACATCTTATTGTGCAATAATCAATGAATAGCGAATAGGACACATATTCTACACACCAATATTGTGTGTTGGTGTGTAGCCTATTATTTGTTAACCTTTATTTATAAATCTTAAAACTACCCTAATTCTAAAAACGATCATACATATCATGCATGCTAAAAACAAAGTGACCATTAGGATGTATTTACGAAATAGTATAGGTATAAGTTATACCATACAGTAGCATAATATGCAGTCCGATAATGGCCTATATACAATATAGGCTACATTAGACACCACTAGGGCGTTGTCTCTTGCTGTGTGAACTTTTATTATTGGTACTCCATATTTTCTTGGCAGATTGAATAATCAGCAGCACCCTTCTTCAGGCACTTTTCTTGAGTGTAGCCTATTGCTATTATTTGATCAAATCAGGTTTCTACAAACAGAGGGTGAGGTCATTAAAATAACTCACACTAAGGTGGTCCTTATGAGGGAACCTCATAAAAAAAGAAAAGAAAAAAACATACATGTGCCTCCTATGTAGTAGTAGGCCTATAGGTACAACATAAAGGTATGGTATTTATTTATGTAATATAAAACATAACGTTAGCTGCACACTGGACATAGGCTACCGTTATTGTCCAGTGTGCAGCTAACGTCGTTAGCAGCAGTATAACAGACTATTTTGCAGTCCTTTCTGGCTCTGTTGTGTGTTCAAACATTCGCTGGTCTCCTCGTCGTCGTAGTGACCTCGGCGTCTGCCTTCCTGTTCACGCCTCGAGGGCCGCAGATGTATCCTTGTCTCACGTACCTGGAGCGCAACGTGAGGGTGGACTGTGAGTTCCCGCCCACATACCAGCTCCCGGGTCCCTACTGCGAGTATAGACAGGACAGCCATCTGGTAGGCAGCACGTACCCCAACATGGTCAACTGGGTGAACACGGAAACCCGGAGGAGGGCCAACGTCAGCCTGGTCAACCCCCACCTGTGCCGTCTCACGTGGGCCCCGCTGGCGGACGAGAAGCCCTACACCTACACGTGCAGGGTGTACCAAGGCACCGCCTGGAAGGAGAATAGCTTGGCCGTGCATCAGCGTGAGTGGCAATGATGTCACCAAAGTTGTTGGAATAATGACAGCGATAGATGGAGCGCTGTAATGCATTTCAATGGGAGCGTCACCAGCGTCATTTTGCTGTGGAGGCTGATGTAGGCAGCGACCAGACAGCTGAATCTACCATGCATGCCCTGAAACATAGTCAATTTAACTCAACGCAGTGTGCTGCAGGGGCCACAGATTGATTGTAGGTACAAAATACCCATTAACGCTCCCAAAGAGAAATAACGGGCATTATTATGGTGAAATACATGGACCTCCCCATTGACTTGCATGGAATTCTGGGTCGTTCTGGTGTGCATAAAGGGTGAAAGTGTCCCCCTCCACTTTTACAAATGTAATGTGTCTCTGTTTAACCCTCTAGACCTGCTGAAATACAGTATCTTCCTTAAACCACAAACAAAACGGTGTAAACAGCACCCACTACAGGTTAAACAGAGGATGTTGTAATGATTTACTGTATTTGGTATCCTCAAATTCACCTGATGTAGGGGTGTGGCAGGTAGTCTCCCAGAGCCATTGATTGACCCATTTTTACAATTTTGAATTAGTAAATAAAGCACTGCACTATTGTTGCACTGGAAATTACGGAGACATACTTGTGACAATGCGCACAACTCAACTGTATTACTTCCAGAAAGTCCGTGAGTCCCGTGTCGAATTTAAACGGGTATATGTACTGTATCAGACGTTCAGCACAGAGTTGCCTATGTGACGTAGTGCTAATGAATGGAAGAGGCTGGTACTATATGGCAGCTGACTTGATTTGTACACTTTATACCATCTAACAGATGGTGCTGTTACTGACGTTTGTTTTTATGGTTTGATTGTGTTCCAATATTATTTGCACGCCAAGTTAGAATGTATTCTTTAGGTGTACTGTATATAAACCTATGTTATTTATTCCACGTTTGGTTTGTTATTGTGATTTCCGTTGGATTGATTTGAGAGATTGCATAATAGTGAAATGGGTTATGGATTCACAGGTGAACTCCGTTTGTTGTAGTGTGCCTTCAAAGTCTTCCTCCTCTGAAATGACAAACCAGACATTCTCCTCCACTGCAGGCCTCCTTCCAATCTGCTCTGCCATCAGCGTCATGTTCCAGTCAGCAACGTGGCTTCTGACACTGGTGATGTCCATCCACATGGCTGTAGGGCCACTGAGTTCATGACCCCGACCGCCTTTCCAAGGTTAATAAACTGTTTTAGATGCTTTTCAACAGAGTGATTGCTAGTGTATAACCAAGTGTAAATCAAGTGTTTAGATTGTTAAATCTCCTTCCAACACTGGATCCCTGAGAAATAACACACCAAATCCTAATGATATTTAGGTTATTGCCTACTGTGTAACCACATTGTATTAAACATTATCAAATAACTGTATAGTTAAACAATTGTTGCATTTAAGTTTCAGGAGTTTTTTACTTGTCGGTTTATACATACAGTATCATCTGCTTTGTATTTTGTTATGACATCTTATCAATGTAAATAGTTTGACATTAATCGCACCAATTCACCTTAAAATGCGGTGAAAGTGTTTATTTTTATGTAACTATTTGATTTTATGTTGTTATTTTATCTATTTTTTATTTGTATTATGTATTTACTTGTTAGAGTTATAGTTGTAGGCGTATATGCTATAATATAGCATATAACTATAAAACATTAGTTTCTACAGTATGAGATTGTACATTTTCCCTGAATCGAGGTCATGCTATTATCTTGGAAATGAAAGAAGGTTTGTTGAAGGAAGAATGTTTTAGCACATAGGCCTTATAGTTTTACATCAAACTCTTAAGCACTTACATTAGAGACTGCTCTCCTTTCTGTCTGTATATGCATGAGGTCACATTCATCTGGTGCTATGAAGAAAATAGTTATGTACTTACGATGTTTACACTCAATTATGAGTTTCAAGGGCGCCTGCAGACTCTTATTATGCAGTGTGCTAAAGCTCATTACAGTGTTTATGGTGTTAATGCATTGTTTTATTTATATTAATTTCTTATAATTTTAATCATGTTTATTTGTATAGTCACAGTCTTATAATACCATACAATGTGAATGTTATTTGCACAGTAAAAAACGTTTTTTAAAATAATTTATTTATGCCATTAAAACTGTAAGAATACCACAGCTAAGCAATAGTGAGAAATAAAGGTCTGAGAATAAATTATGTTATCATTTGTATTATTTATGTTTAATGTTACAAATGTGTAGACTGTGAATATGAGCTAAGGAACTACATTTTCCCCAAACTATTTATTAAAAATGAGTCACCAATTTGAAACTCATATCTAAACCATTGTCTTTATATTATATTCATATTGAGCGTTTTGTTAAACAGTACACATATATGAAACATGCTAAGCAAAAAAATGAGATGAGGACATTGGATTATATTTTAAAAAAGTTGTTACTCGCTGTTGCAATACCATAAGCAATCCACAAGGTGGTAGTGTACACCACATATTTACACATACATTCAAATAAATCTTTAGGAAAATAAAAAATATATAATATATTGCATAATACTATTAACATATATTATTCATATAATATTTAATGTGGTGTGTGATGGAGGAGGGCTATATGGTGGTTTGACTTGGTATGGATATTGTGCAGAGAGATGGCAGATTCGTGTGAACTGATTACAGATGAGTTGCAGAAGCCATAAACTATTAATCTTCTGACATTTCACTAGCGTGCAAAGATCTTCAAAACCAGGGATGTCTGAGATGTGAAAGGACACGGTTGTAGGCAGGATGTGATGACGAAGATGAAGGCTTAACTATGAGAAATAAATCACAACACTAAGCCTGCTTCCTGTGCAGGCATACTGTACAGCAGGGTATATCAGCAGCTACAGGCTGCTTCCTGTTAATCTCATCGTGAATTCATCTGCATTCTACCTCCGTGCGTCAGGACTGCAGGGCAGAGTGCAAGATGGATGTGCATTTGCATTCTGTGCTGTACATTAGGACTGCTCCATTGGCCTCAATGCTTGTGAATAACATTAAATGTTGTTTACGTGATACTTAATGGAGACGTATAGGTTCGGCTGTAATCTCTGTTAGTCAATTATAAACGGTAACAGAGAGTATGTATACAGCGGGAAACTGTTTATGTTTGAAGCAGAACCACATCAACTATGCACAGAGCGTTGTAGAGAGCAGCTGCATGATCCGAGAGTGCTGTAACGGAGGAGTGGAGAGCGGTGCACTCAGACGTGGGAACGATGTGCCTTCTTGTAGATTCAAACCCAATGTTATTGTAATGCTGGTTTCGACCACAAGGACATTTACATATACAAATAGAGGAGTGCATCTTTCTAGAAGTAGTTTATTGATAATTGTAATTGATTGATTGATTGATTGATTGATTGATTGATTGATTGACAGTTGCAGGACAAAGAGGATGGACGGGCAATGGATGATGCTTGTTTTTTGAGACACTAACTAAAAGGCAGGTAATGAGGAACTAAGTTTAGTATAATGGCCAAGGTGCCACAGGAATCAAAATACTGTATAGCCTCACAATATAGGAGCCGGCTACATAACTTGAAAGAAGGCCTGGAATAGTTATAACGCAGCTTTTTAACAGTGTTTACTGTTTTCTCTAGTTTCAGAATTATAAAGGTCAATAAGGCCTAACTCATACTAACGTTTTCATTGCATATAGATCCATGGAGCTTCCATAACCCTGCCTGCCCAGCTTCTTAAAGCTCAATACTCCTCGTTGACCGTTGAGGTATGCCAGGTGAGAGAACAACACAGGTATTGTCATATTTCCTGCTGTTAAACAGCTCTTGGTATGAGCCAATCAGTTTACACTTGAGCAACAAAGTAATTAGTGTAAAGATACAGTATATACATAAGTATAGACATACAGTATGTTGCTGGATTGTTGCTTGAAAGAGAACTGCATATGAATGAAAACAGAAATATGTTATATGATATTATGAAGATGAAGATACTTTGTGGAAGAATAGGGAATACATAATTTTTTATTTCTGGGTTTTTCCACACAAAGAATATTGTTATTGTGATTTATGGAGTTGAGATTGTTACATTTAAATGTGGTTTATTGAGAATGAAATGCTTATGTCAATAAATAATTAATTAATTACAGTTGCATATACTGTATTTGAATGATTTGAATCCTGGTCAAAACCCTCTTACCTCTTCTGGTTAATAATCATGCCGTTTTCCTTTATCTTTAGTGATTATTATTGCACTAATTTCAGTTGATATCAACAAGGTTTCTACACTATCTTGATGTCCTGTGGACTTGTCCCTTGTGAAGCCCCAAATATTCTGTAAAATTTCATACATATGTTGTATACTATACAATTTAATTTGTAAACTTCAAACATATACATGTTTTTGTTACAATGTTTTCTGTTAGATCGACTAAATTGAGTCAACTGTATGTTCCAATAAGCAAAAAATGCTATAGGTCACTTTGTAACATGTTCTGCTGACGTATCTCACCAGATCAAGAGGTTCATCAAAACAAAACACTGCGGGGACATCCCCATGGCTGAGTTTAAATGACTTACTCTTCATAACTAACTAAATCAAGACAATCATGCAGAACTACAGACCATCCCAGAGCCCCTGACTGTGAGAATACCCATCGCCTCGAGTTGTGTGTCCTTATTTGGCCTCTGTGCTTCGTTCATACTGGGAAAGCATATGGACCCCATGTGTGCCTATTCACATAGGCCACATTCCTCACAGCCAGCTATGCTGAAGATACCATCTATGATGTTAAAGTGGACCTAAAATAAGACTCCAAATTAATCCAAAGATCATTATATTTTATCACACAAACATAAATTCACACTCTGAATACACAAGACAAAATATACAGTATATCAAAATATTACATACCTAAAACCTTTCTCAAAGACCTATAGATCCATAACATTGTATTATTATGTGGCCAATAGTGGTCTAATGACTTTAAAAAATAGTATTCTTCAAAAATATACAGTATCTCCTGTATGTAACGGTTCACAAAGTCATTCATGTCACAATATTTAGGATGTAGAAAACAATACCTGTCTACTTTGTCAAATATAAAAATACATAAATAAATAAATGAACCAAAGATGTCCTGATAAGCTGTGAAAATTTTAGTTGAGTTTTTCTTTTCCAGTTGGACAAAAATCTTTTCCCCACCCACATCATAAAAATACTGCCCTTACACTGTACATTTTTCTACATAAGTTAAAGGAAAATATACGGTGGAAAATAATGTCTTTACTTTCAAATGGAACACGTGATTTCTCAACAGTAATTACAGTATACGTAATAGCAATTAGAGAATATAACATTAGCAACACAAAGATTAAACCTTGACCTTGATCATAACCAGATATGGCTAAGACATCATATAAATAACAAGTTATTTACTATATACTTTGTTAAAATAACTTTAGTCAAATTCCATATAACAGGCCTACTGGGGAACAAGGAAGGAGTAAATCCCTTCAACAAGTGGGAGGTAAAATATTATGAGGTATGAGTGGTATTTACATTGATAAACTGTATGTAATGAGACATGTAAACATAATAATTGTTTGGGAAAAAAGGTATGCAAGTAACTTACCACAGAACATACATCAGTAACATACCACAGAAATTAATTAAAAGGTTAGTACATACGCATACGCATTTGAAGTACTCAGGTTTTGAAATTCACAACAATAGAAATTATATACATCTTCATAAATCACAGCAAATTAGCATGCATTAATGCTAACATACTTGATATATCTTTGGTGGTTAACAGGGACAACTGTGAGACAAATTTCAGACCCTGTGTAGTGTGGGTTTAATGATTCTGTTGCATCTATATTCATTTAAAGATTTTAGGATTATGCATTTTCAATGTCAGCTGTTTTTATAAAAAGCACAGAAAGAAACAAATACTTTTTATGAAGTATGATGAAATTACTTAAATATTTAGGCTGAGCGATCACTGGAAGAACTAACGTACAGGTGAAATTATATCCATGCAACGATGTTCCAGTTATTTTCTTAATTACAAATCCCCAGTAGGCACATTTGCCAGGCAAATGAAACAGATTAATTTCAAATGAGTAATTCTGTACACTACATACATCTAAACACACAGGCTATCTTAAACTGTTTTGTAACAGCTGTGTTTTATTCTTTCCTACAGTACATAGGACTCATGGCAATGGAGGGTTATTATCTAATCTATGATGTGAAACAGTTTGACCACTTGACCACCTGTGCCCCCCACGATTCAATAAAACTGTAACATGGCAATAACTCAAGACAC
>JAOEGT010009078.1:0-11050 GCA_025447795.1 Speoplatyrhinus poulsoni
GCATGATGATCACAAATCATGGAGAGGGAAACATCTGTTTCTTAGATTAGAAATATAGAAAATAATAAAATATAGCCACATTATTTCAAATTGTAAAGTTACTGTAAGATTACTTTCAGTGTAATGGTCCTTTAGACTGAAGACAATAGTTTTTGCAGCACACCCTTTGCAATTATATGGTCTACGATATGCATAATTTCATGTGACGCATATTATTACAAACATTACGGTATCTGACAGCTTTTATTATACAATTTCACAGCAGGGAATATTGAATTTGGACCTTAAATTGTACCTTCCAACACATGCAGTATGTAACACTGTTCATGTTAATTTGGAAAATCTGTTAAATACTGTAGGCATAAAATATTTCCAAATTGATGCATTTGGTTCTTGGTCAGTGAAGCCTATTGTGTGCCAATGACCAGGTTTGATCAACATATCTTGTTTTAAATCACGTTGGGAGATGATTTTTAACCACTGTAAACAGCATATTTGTTAAAAATGTGTATACAGTTGTACAGTACATTTTACAGTACAGTAGTTCTCTCTTTGTGAAAACAAAAACAAATGCACTGATGTACTCCCTTGCCAATTGTAATTTTGGTGAGGGCAAGGGCTGTTTACAAAACCAAACCCTCCAGCCCCTGTATTCCTGCCTATATACTCGCCTTCTATTTACAGCACATGCTCATGGACATGCTCGGCAGTGGCTGAGAGAGTTAACTGAGTGTGACTTTCTCCCACAAGGAGAACAGGTCATGCTGCCTCCAACCCTCTCACAAGCTGGTGTGGAGTTACATGTGGTTAGCCTGAGAAAAACAACTTCAGGTACTGCACATCCAGATCCCTGAATGTGGAATGTTTAAAAAGGAACTATGTGAACCGTGGTTATATTTCAGGTATTCATTCAGATGTATAGGCTACCTGTATTATTATTTATTTTGGTTTCGGTGTATGCATGTCAATAATTTCAAACACATCAGAACTACACATCAGAACAGGATTTTCGTGGATTTCAAATAAGTGGATGGTTATTGTATTACTTCATAATTTAATAAATAGAAGAATATATTTTTTGGAGAACAGCCATATATTCTTATGACACCCTCTCACACACAACTAGTCTATAAATATTCAAACTGATGGATCAGTATGATCTTAATTATTGATCATCTTAGATTTGACCATGTGCAATAAGATTAATAAGAAAAGTGATTCTAACATAGATTTTAATAATGGATAAGTTTGGGGCATGTCTAAGATCTTCTGGTACTTTATTCCAAATGTGTACAGCATAACTGCTAAACGTAGCTTCTCCATGTTTAGGTTAGACTCTAGGCTCTACTAACTGACCTCTGTTCATGGATCTAAGAGCCCTGATCGGTTTAAATACTTCAAACATATCAAAAATGTATTTGGGTCCTAAACCATTCAAAGATTTATAAACTAAAAGCACCACTTTGACATCTATTCTGTAACTGACTGAACTGAATGCAACGATTTACGCGTGAGTGTGCTCCGTTCTCTTGGTCCTGGTTATCATTCTAGCAGCAGCATTCTGAATGAGCTGCTGCTGTCTTAGAGTCTTTTGGGAGTCCAGTTAAGATGCCATTACAGTAGTCAACCCTACTAGAGATAAAAGCATGGATGAGTTTTTCTTTTTGGGACACCACGCCTTTGATTCTGGGTATATTTTTGAGATGATAGAATGCTGTTTTGGTGAGCGCTTTGATGTGACTGTTAAATGTGAGGTCTGAGTCTATCAGAACACAAATCAGAACACAAAGATTACACACTTGCTCACTGTTTTTACGGGCCCGGGCATCCAGCTCTGTATTAATACTTTTTTATTTTTGTTCAGTTGACAAAAGGCATGGGTGGGATGTCTCCATTTTAAATTAAACAAAAACAAAAGGGGATGGGCTGGAGGAAGAGTACGCAAACATAAACTCCCTAAGCAATCATCTTCAGTGTAACCTTGTGATTATTAGTACAACTACTTTTTGTACTTAGCAGCAGTATGTGCATGCTTTGCTTGAGTGTGTGTGCGCGCTTGTGTGTGTGTGTGTGGGTGTGTGTGTTTGTGTGCGCGTGTGTGTGTGGGGAGAGCTGACTAGTCCCGACTGTCATTGTCAATGCTCACCTGGACTCATATATCACACTCTTGTTTGCTGTTTGTCCTCCAACATGCACAGCCATACTGCATGTGCTCACACACACACACACACACACACACACACACACACACACACCTTCAACCTACGACTCCAATTCATCATCTGGAGTCCTCGATGTGCCGAGTCCCCTTTTCACCTCAGTGTTACTGTTGTCAGGACCTGGAGTGCTTTATTTTAAAGGTCATTCCTCTGAGTTTTACTCACCGTGAATTCCCAATCTTTGTCTTTAACAAAACAGAACTATTTACTGTCTATGCAGTTAACTTGCTATTTGTTTATCAGCAATATATACAAATTTTTATTTAACCCTTGAGGTTAAAAACCTCTTTTTCGAAGGGGACCTGGCAAGAAGGTCAACAGGAAGTTACAGTCAGCATGTACTAAATACAATACCAATACAAAATACAATATAAATACAAAAAGCAATACAATCATTAGAAACAAATACATTGGTCAACAACATGTTTGTCAATCAATACTTTAAATTCATACAAAGATACCCTCTCTTCCAGATTTATTTTTTTTGTAGCTCATTTCAAGACCAAGGGGCATTGTGGAAAATTTATTTTAAATAGTAATAGCAATAGCAATAATAGTAGCCAGGCTTAACCTAGATAAATATATATTTGTGAATTACCAGATCCACATTAGTAAAAATATTTTTATCAAATCTTCCCACTCTAAACACTTTTGGACTGTGGATTCTACTTACGCAAGCATAATACGCTTTTGTTTCTTATGTAAGGTGAATGTTTATTTATTAATTGATTTAAATAAACAACATTATTTATTATGCATAAATAACTTATTTATGTATTTATTTTGGAAGGGATGTGTTATATACAAAGGCTTCCACCATTTTTTCACCACATCTGTGTTTGTTGTGTTTATTAGTCTTTGAACAGATTAGGCAGGGATATTTTTAAATGCCATTGTAAGCAGATGTTGCAATACAATGGCTTACACCACTGTACAGCAAATAGGGTTCTTGTAAAGCCTTGTAAAGAACTGAAGTGAGTAAGGAATCAGATGATAAAATGACTGGGAGATATCAATTTCATGAGGTCACGTCTGTCCGTTAATTACCGTACTGGAATGTTCATCAACATCTGTTCAGAAGACATTTGCACATGTACAGTATGGTCTACAGAATCTCACCACCCTCACATTTGGTTCTCTTTAAAACTATGTATAGACATTTGTTTATCTTAATTAAAAACGTTCCAGTTGACAAACGTGTTCTAACGGTCATGAGTATTTTATCCTGTTATGAGTTACAAAGATAGTGGTTGCTTAAGGGAGCTACTAAGAGTGAAATTCATAATACACTTAAAATGTAATTGTTTGTTAAATCATCTTGAAGTGCTACAGTATGGGTGAAAAACAAACTGTCAAATATTCAAACATGAAAACTGTGGTTATTGTTTATGCTAGTAACTTTTTAACCATTTTAACAGCCAGCTTCTGTGGAGTGAATATGGTGGAGTTATTTGTTACTACAGATACATTTTGCTTGAATACAAACTTAATTTATTATATATTAGATTAATAACAAATGTAAAAAAAGTTTCCTATACACACAGATAGATGTTATTTATAATAGATGAAGGTGTTAAATATGCCTACTCTTTGTCTCTTTGTCTTTATGAGCCAATCACCATTGCCAAGAACAGCAGAGCTTAGCAAGTCTCAACAAATTTAATTATCTAATCCATCTAGGATGCTGTGCAGAACAAGTTTCCATTGCAAGGATAATTGGAGGTGTTCAAAGATATATGGTCTTGGAGCTATACAGAAGAGGCTTCCAATCCAAGAATAAAGTTATACAACAAAGATCTTAGGAATGTGGGAAATACATTTTTTGTAACTACAGTTATACTTTAACATGTCGAGGAACAACACCCATTTCAGAAACAATTTCTGTTTTGCTGTAGAGGCTACTGTATTTTGGGTAGCTATTTGTTTTCATACTCACAAGCACCCTCAGTGAGAATGCATATCCCTGATGAATAGGCTACTGCATGTGTTCATGTCTGTGACTTCATCTGCCAAACATGAGATAATTAGTGGTGACAGGTTGCCATTCTCGTCTCTTCGAGGGATGAAACACCTGGCTCTTCTATCATGTCTCCCCCCACTTGGTACAAACAACTTGACGTCCATTGGTGAAGGTTTGATGCAGATGGTGGAATTGTACGTGTAGTCGCAGTAGTTCTCAAAGGTACACTGCACTGGTATGAATATGAATTCTGCATTTCTGCATGTTTAAAACAAAAACAACATTTCCAACCAGTGGGATTGATTCAAATAGGGTAGTGGTTCTTAACACTTGTGCAACTGGGGCAACCAATCATCTTCTTTCTTTCGCTAATTAGCCCAACAGAGAGGCATCTTCAGTGAAAACAGTCAGTGGAGTGTTCTGGAAGGAGCTAACAGCACGGGCCTTGATGGCACATGGTTGAGGACTGTTTTCCCTGTCTCTCACACCATGCACTACTCCCCACCGTGTACTTCCCTTGGCCCCTCTTTCCTGCACCAACCTCCCTTCTCCCCTGCGCCCCTCATTACGGTGATGAGGCTCCGCTCTGCACTGCCGGTGCATCCCCACCCCATGCCAGCTCCTCTCTCTCAAATGCGTTGCTATTATCAGAGCGATTATAGGCACATCAAGGGAGGCTGGGAGAGAGCAATATTACCCAGCGATGGGATTATTAAAGGATGTCTTTTTTACTAAGCACACTCAGACCATGAACACTATTTATTTTTTAATTTATTTAAAAAAAAAAAACAATTTTTAAGCCACATGACTTACAAAATATTTGTACAATTGACCAATCCCAAGCCCCGCCCCTCTTAGTTACTGTAACAGCAAAATTGGCAGTTGATGGAGTTTCTGTCGGGTTCCAAACTTGCTCAACTGTTATTGGAGGACAGGGCGAAAAGGGGCGGTGCTTGGGATCTGTCATTTACACACAATATACAGTTTAGCCTAGTTGTAAATTGACAAAAGAATAAGATTAAGATAACATGCAGATCCAGCGCTGTCTATAAACCTTTGCACTGTGCTTGTTTCACTTTTCTAATCAGATAGCGGCCGTCTCTGATTTCCAACGGCGGTGTACTACTCTGATACAAAAACAATATTCAGCATTGCTTCTCAGAACTGTATGCACTTTGCATATACACACTGTACAATAACAGATAGGCAATCAGATCAGAGGCACCCATGATAAACAGCTGAACATTTAATGCAAGCTAGGCCGAGGGAAAATTACTGCTTAAGGTTTGATTACATTTTAAAACAACAGAGACACCGGCCTTTTTAGTGCCAGCTAAATGTGTCACTCCGACATGCTATAGCTACCTGGGAGCCACACTCCTTGTGCCAGCTCCTGGTGTTTCTCATACAATCTCCATTCTGCCCTGTAGTCTCCCAGATTCCTCTTCTCCACCGTGTCTGCTTCCCCCACCAGTTCAACCCTCAGGAACACGTCTCTG
The DNA here is from genome assembly GCA_025447795.1 of Speoplatyrhinus poulsoni. Lineage (NCBI taxonomy): Eukaryota > Metazoa > Chordata > Actinopteri > Percopsiformes > Amblyopsidae > Speoplatyrhinus > Speoplatyrhinus poulsoni. The sequence goes on from JAOEGT010009078.1 coordinate 5,679, forward strand.
TCCAAAGCCACGGAAGGCAGAGTCCGTCGCCAGCCTGGCTCTTGGCAACCCGGGAAAAGAGCGGGAAACCAATTGACCAGCAGGAGGAGCTGTGTATCTCACTTGTCCCTCCCTGTTATCCTCTCTGGCGGCTGACGTAGACGCGTTAGTAGAGCTCCCCCCAATGGTTGATTCTGAGCTGACACAGGACTGCAGCCCCTCAGCAAGGTCTACTTGGTAGGGTGGCTTGTTGTCACGCAGTGTGTTGACAGACAGACATGGAGGCCATCGAAGGGACAGACACCTCGTCATCGACAGCCATAATCCTTGAGGATTGAAAGTTCCTGGTCGTAAAAAACCCTCTTGGCCTTCTCTTTTCTCCAAATGTGCAGACTCATCAGATAATCCTCCTTCATAAAGATATGGATTGCGTCCATCTTCTCTCTATTCTCAGTCCTTAATGGCTTAATCACAAACTCTGCCTCCAAGCCAGGCTCTACAATCTCTTTTTCATCTGGCGCGTGTCCATTTTGTGAGCACTCTTCTGTAGAACTGTTGTCTTTAAATGGCCGGTGTTGTGGTTTCTCTCCAAAGCTAAAGTAAACCCTACTTGTCCACTGACCTCTCATCTTCATCGCCAACCGTCCTGTTCGCTCATAAAGTCTATACTATTTACCCCTGGTCCTCTTGAAGAGACATGTATTGCAGCAGTGACTGTATTACCACAGAGTAGTCTACCACCACCACATACCACAGGATCAGCTCTGCTAGCATGGCACATTATGACATAACGATGGCACATTACTGGCAACGGTGACGCCATGATGTCATGTTTCCATACACAGATACACAGAGAGGCCTGCCCACTTATGTGTTCACTTGAATCAATGGTGACTTGCCCAAGAGCAATGTGATGTCACAACGCATGATGTCACATCTAGCCATGAAGCTGCAACTTCTAGTATTTATACCAGACTATGATGCCCTTCCCTGGAGGAAAAGTTCTTGTTTTTATCACAAAGTGCTATTGAATTTTCCTTTCATGAAGTCCATATGCTGATGTTTACAGTACACGATGAGCCAGCAGCTGTTCAGTATGCAAAATAATGTGTAAAACATATTTCACTATTTATGAAAATATATTGAGTTTACACATCATAATACCTAAATAAGTCACTTGTTTTTTGAGAAACAATAAACGTTAATGACAGTTTAAAACAGAAATTCTGTATACACAAGGTTTTATTTTTCGCTGGACAACATACCAAACTATTTTGACGTACAGTAAGGAATCTGCTATACACAATATGTGGTTTAGCAAGTGTACTTGTTTTGATTAAATTATGGAAATCCCATTTTGTATGTGTTTCTTTTCTCTGTGTGTGTGTGTGTGCGTGTGTGTGTGTGTGAGAGAGTGAGAGAGAGAGAGAGACAGAGAGAGAGAGAGAGAGAGAGAGAGAGGTGCAGACAAACAAACATTATGAGCCTTCTTGGGCATCCATGGGCAGCCCGGGCAGAGCACAGTAGGTGTGCACAATCCCATTGTATCTTCCATCCTATTTATGGCCGTTCATGCTACAAGACTTGGCTTAGAACACTTCACCTCAGAGCACAATGTCCAAGCTGTCTGACATTATCAGATACAAAGACGCACACGCACATGCACACGCACACACACACACACACGCTCCTACACCAGCTGATAAAAACTGCAGAGCTGTCATGAGCAGGAATGACTAGGAATAAATGTCTAATCAGCAAAGCTATACTGTACATAACACTTCAAACTAATGGCACTGGATGATGGGATGTCATTTTATATAATTATAAACAGTATAATATTAATTTATGCAGGCACCCCTCAATGGAGTGTTCAATCAGTTGGGTAAGCATTTTATCTTCCATATGTAATGTTTTGTTTTATGCATTTTTCTGTCATAACCATTTCTAATATATATTTATGACATATTGGAGGACTTCTAAAAGAGGCAACCAGCATATTCATTACAACAGAAGATATGAGAGCATTTCAGTGGGGACCTGGCTGGTCCTGATGGATGTGTGAGTCACTTCTGCTACGTCAGCAGTGCCACCACAATGGGAGACGATGGACAGCTTCACTGCCTCTATCCTAAGATGCCTCCTGGAAGATAAACACTACTATATTCAGCATGGCTGAACACAGTGGCTTGTTAACGTATGTGTGTGTGTGTGTGTGTGTGTGTGTGTGTGTGTGTGCGTGTGTGGCTTGTCACTCTTTTCACACGCCTTCTGAAAGGTCCCCAAGGGCACAGTTTTGTCTTTTGAAGTCAACATATAGTTGATGGGGGTGACTTCACTCTCAGGAAACATTACTGCAATTTCACAACATATATCGGGTGTATATAGGGGCTATGTTCTGCAGAACATGGGACATATTAGTTTTAAATAATACATATGTTTGAAAAGGTCACTGAAGGGAAACAGCTATTGCTGTGATCACAGAAACTGAACCCCTCACCACACCCGGTTTATATATTATTTCTAAGCATCACAAGCTTCTTGCCATCTGGCTGGTTGTTGGGGCTAAATATAACTTTGGCTTTGGCAATGCTGCTAGACCATCGTTAAAAATTTATTCACTTTCAAAATCAATGTCTGAGTGTCAGGTCAGGACCATGTCCTTCTGTAATCCTCTATATTTTTATAAGATGCGTTCCATTAATAATTGACACATGACAGAATATATAGCGAAGCTGCTACATGCCATTTAAACTTGCTCCAAAGTCCCGTGTAGTTGGTTACACGTCTTGTCCATTGTGTGCAGATGGGCTCATGGACATTTTAGGTCCATGCAATAGGAGTACCACATGGGGGCGCCTGTGTGCACGTTCCAATCACTGGAGGCGTGCTGATTCTAGATATGACAATACTTTTCATTGGTTGCCTCGCAGCAGCAAAATGTTAAAACGATTATCATTGGTAGTGCCTGAGTAGGCAGTCCTTTCCACATAATTTCATTGATATAGCCTACAGCTGGCCGGCGCAGAACAGACTGTGTTTAGAGGGCTAGGAAAGTAAAGAAGGGATTAATGTAGGGGTTTTTAAAGAAGGTTAAAGACGTTCGTTTTTATTATTTTAAGAGTGGTAGCCTATACCAAAGATAAAAAAAAATAGACAACATGCTTTGCCACGTTACTCGTCCGGATTCTGTTGTGATGGAAGTGGAAGTTGATGCGAAGGCGAACGGTGAAGATTGTCTGAATAAGGTATGTTTACAAATAGTACGTTTTTATTAATGGTGTTGATGTATTTCAGTGGTTGGAGACAGTATCAGTGTCAAAGGGGTCTTGTGTTTCTCTGAGTAGCACTCAAACCTGAGTGTGTACTTTATGCGAGTACCTGTAAGAGAAACAAACAAAGCATATAGTTATTGCACCCAGGAAACAATATTTTATGGGAACTGGCATAGCCTGTAAATCTTAAAATCAACTCTGTAACACTGTTGCATATTTAAATTGTAAATGCATGCAGGGAACATCATAAATAGGTTCAACTGCCTGGCTGGCTGGTAAGTCTACCTGGCTTTGTGAAAGGCAGATGGCTTTGGAAAGGTTACTTGAGTTCATTCCCACATGCTCGCAGTCATGTCGCAGGTATTGCTGGGTTTAATTAACTGCGACAAGACACTCTGCTTTATGGGATTATTACACTTTCAGTGGTGACTGAACTTTTTTACCATTTTATTGCATCGAGTTTTTTTATTTTATTATACTTATACTATTGTTATATTTTCAACGAGGTTTAAACGTTTGTGCTTGTGCTACAGAATTGTTTTTGCAATGAATGATTCCATCTAAATGATTCCATCTAAATAAGAAATAATTAGTCAAAATGCGGTATTCAATGGCTGTTGTTTATTTGTGGTGCTTGGCATAAGACTAACTGTTGTAACTTTTACTTCCTCTTCTGTCTAAAGGTATGTAGGAAGTTGGGCATAATTGAAGTGGACTATTTCGGACTACAGTTCTCGGGTAGCAAAGGGGAGAATCTCTGGCTGAATTTGAGGAACCGCATCTGCCAGCAGATGGACGTGACTCCCTATCGGCTACGGCTGCGAGTCAAGTTTTTTGTAGAGCCCCATCTCATTCTACAGGAACAGACGAGGTATGATTATTATTATTTCCACTGCCTCATGGAGAGTATGCTGTATTACAATACTTCCTAACTAATAGGATAATATTTAATAATTGTATTATATATAAATATAAATAAATTTTTTAAATGCAGGGAAATAAAATGCATTTTAAGCTTGAACCCTGCACTGAAAAACTTTAACTATATTGTGATACAAATTTGATAACATACACTGACAAATATAATAATACTAATAAAAACAATGTCACATGTAGGCTACATGTTTATACATATTGCATGCCTATTCTCTTGCCAAAAACCGAATGAGGGACCAGATCTACAGTGTCTGCTATCTTTATGTACAATGCATATCGACATTGTTTCCACTACAGTGAAATGCCCTATAGTAACCCCTGTGTGTTAACAAAATATCACACAGGAAACGTGACCCACCTGTTGGGGGAGTGTGTGTGTTGCTCTGGGATGGCTCTAGGGTCTCGTTTCTGTTCGTTTCTGTTCCATCTGTAGTACGTAACGCGCACGTAACGCGCCTAACCCCCAGAGAACAGCCCTCCAGCCATACCTCCTGTCCCCTATTCAGATAGCTCAGGCCTCTGGTGCGTAAGAGTAACTGAACAAAAACATCTAGATTACTTTATTCTGGAAGTGCTATTTAAAAAAAAAAATAAATAAAAAAAAAAAACTGTTTTGGTCCGCATTTGTTTACATGCTATTTCAGTTTATCAGTCAGTGGCATTTGTTTTATTTTTGTCTTTTTAGTAATGTCCCTTTTTTTGGTTATTTATATCTGCACTGGAAGTTATTTGTGTTTTGAAGTAGTTTCTTTTTTTTTGACACACACTGTAGTGTACGTGATTCACGGGGAAGGGCCTCTTTATAGTCTTATCTGAATTTACACCATCCCTCCCCTTCTAGAATCGTGCGTCGATCTTTACTATTCCTTACACGATGCAGTTTGAACTGCTTTACAGGCAGTATCTATCGACTAGCATCGACTAGCATGGCAGAGTTTGCACTGCGGTGTGTGTAATGGTTGGAGGGGCCATGTAAGGCCACTCGTTGTGGGAGACCATTTTGTCAAGTACCGCCCCCCCCCCCTTCTTCCTTCCTTCCTTCATTCCTTCCCTCCTTCCCATCTCTTCTTGCACGCGTCGTGCCACTTAGTGCTGCTCATTAAACCGAGGTCTGTTGGTCTGTCCTCCAAATATGCTCTTGCTTGCTTAACCCCCCCCCCCCCCAATCTCTTAATTACATGT
>JAOEGT010009089.1:0-10000 GCA_025447795.1 Speoplatyrhinus poulsoni
ACCTCCTCCTCCCCCCACCTCCCCCTGCCCCGCTCCCTGCACAAATACACACACACACACACACACACACACACACACACACACACACACACACACAAACATGGCAAACTCCCCCACCCTTTTCACTCCACCCCATAATCTGGCGTGCAGCTGCAAACATCTGCTCCCCTCTCTGTTCCTCTGCCCTCACCACTGAATTGATAAACACATCTATCTCAGGACCACTGACTGACACACAGGAGATGGGACCAATGCTGGACTTATTACCTGCGGCCATGGGACGTCATTAGGTCATATAGGTGATAATGGTGATTTAATGATCATTTAAAGTCACACTATTTTGAATCCAACGATTAAGCATTATTTTCAGGGTTGAGGGTGCAAGCTAAGTGAAGATACAGTATAACAACCACCTTTGAATGTATTGCCTCACCTTTGAGAAATATTTTAAATAGTTATTTGCATAACTGCAGCCAATGATGTTTGTAATATATGCTTAATACACTGAATTCCTTCTTTTTTTAGTATATTGTGTTATTTGTATTATGTTGTATTTTATTAAAATATGTTAATAAAACAGGTTGTTAACATAGCTTGAAGAATGTTTCCATTGTAGCCTATGTCTTTCAATCCCGTCTGCTTAAATTGTAGCCTAAACAGGGAGCTACTGCAATGAAGCAGACTTTCACTTGGCATCCTGTTACAGTAACCCAGTTATGGCCTATTCATTAAGATTCAATGTTAATTATTCAGAAATGTTTGCTTCCAGGCACTCAGTTAGTTTCATATTGACATAGTAGCCTATTTTGTACTGTATGATTGCATGCAAATGGGAAGAAAAAAAAAACTTTAATTGAATTTAAACACATGCAGCAATTAATAGCTAAATGATACATCTATTTACTCCTAATTCAATTTTAACGCTATGGCCTAATGCCTAGCTACTAGTCTACGTCACAGAACTAATACTAATACTATAATATACAGGTGACGATTTCAGGTGACCTCCAACCAAGGTGCGCTTAAATTATCTACAGTACATCATCCAATCTATGGTCAGGTCACGAGTGACTGGGACATGTTCTTGCAGGCTTCCCTATCGCGAGAATGCAAATCTGCAATCATATTTTATCGCGAGACTATCATCCAGCCTTTGCCTGAATCCATCTGATAACGCAGACGGGTGAGTCTGAATGAGATGCAAATTGTACCACGATATATGCTTACGCGTAAAAAACTATATGTAGGTATATTTTACACTTACTTGTCGAACACATAGTGGTAGTAATGGCCATTGATCGACGACATAAGACCGTCTAAATGCTTGTCGTGACTATAATAGTTTTCACGGGGAATACATTTCAGTACATTTCGGTACTGCAGTCAATATCGTTAACGTGAACATATATTTATCTATCCCGACTATATTAACCATTCATTCCGCATCAGCTATCCTTTGCGTTATGACACCTCTACATGGATGCCGATCCTGACACTGCAGCTGTTAGCTCTAGCTGGTGCATGCACTTGACTTGGCAGAAATGTATCTGTACTGTATTCAATAATCAGCATAAAGCTAACACGGCCTGAATATGCACATAACGCGGGAATCATTCCCAGAGGAAAGGCGTCTGTGATTCAATCTGCGTTCCTGAACATTTTTCTGGTTCTATTTTGTTTCTTTTTTGTTATTGATGTCGAATAATGTTTTTAAATATTGTGTGCTCCACGCTGAGAGAGCAGATGTACGTGTTATTGAGGAGCCAGTGAAGGACTAATAGCCTGGTAGGCTACTGTACACACCTGACACATCTGAGCTGTGTGCATTGTGTGTTGTGTGCATAGAACTACAGTATATATGGTTGTGTGAATAACAGGAAAAGGCAATATGCAATAGTCAACAATCAGACTTTTAAAATAATAACCACTAATAATATGTCCACATAAAACAAGTCAATATTGCAAATGGTTTCCCAGTGAGCTGTCAATGTGAGCAACCATAGGGTCAGCTGCCTGCTGAGGTGTGAAGTACGTTTTTATTGCCTTTCCTCAGAGGTGGCTGCAAGCCATAATGTGGTGTTAATGTTGGGAGTTGCTTTTGAAGGGCCACAGTGTCTCAGAGCATGTTCTTGTGGCTTTGACTGTGTAAATGCTGCTCATTGTTTGTTTTTGCTGCTCGGTTGCAATGTACAAAACACAATACCTTCTAATACCTTCCCAATCCCCAGCAGTTCCAGTGGAGTTGAGTGAGAACTGTAGATCATCATGGGAAACATATTTGGCAACCTGTTAAAGAGCCTTATAGGGAAGAAGGAGATGAGGATTCTGATGGTAGGCTTGGATGCTGCAGGGAAGACCACCATCCTCTACAAGCTGAAGCTAGGGGAGATAGTCACCACCATCCCCACAATTGGTGTGTTTTTTTGTTGTGTTGTATATGTTTCTAGTTATCGTATTTATTATTATTTTTGATGTGGACCTGTATTGCAATGCTTGACTGTATAGCTTCCTTACTTCAAAGTAAACGTCAAATTGACTCCACTGTATCTCAAAACACACGTCCTCACGCACCTACGACGCTGTTCAAAGTATTTCCTGCTAATGTGTTTTTACATGATTCATCATCGCGATCCAGATCTCCTCCGTCTGTGAGGCGTAAAGCCACTGCTGTGCACAGTAAAATGGAACCAAATGGAGGGTAAAAAAAAGGGTTTATTACCACAAAATACAGCAGCCAAATGGAATGTTTCATCCTCACCGTCAGAATGTGGACTTGAGGTAGGGTTTGAGGTACTGAAGCAAGGAAGCTATGGTCGTGGGGTTCTGCTGAACATCATTTAAAAGCCAAGTTAAGGGATGTGTGATTTGGTTGTCAGTGCTTCGTGCATTAAGCTGCATGTATGCAATCCATGTGGACTTGTTGCCATCCAGGTTTCAACGTGGAGACAGTAGAGTACAAGAACATTAGCTTCACCGTGTGGGACGTGGGTGGCCAAGACAAGATACGTCCCCTGTGGAGACACTACTTTCAGAACACACAGGGTGAGGCAAAACATTCGCAGCAATCGCTTTTAATGGCAGATAAATTAAGTCAGCGATTATAAGATGAAACAATAACAACAACAAAACTATTTGTTTTTGACATAATCGCTGACCCTAACATTAATGCAGTAATAATGACTTTGTTGTTTCACGACACCAGAAACCTGCACACAGGAAAATCACGTCATCGGTAAAGTCACGCCTAATACAGCCAACAGCAACAGCCCACGTTATGTCTATTGCATTTCAAAGTGTACGATACATTAAACTGGAAAGTTTTAAGTTTGCAGCTTTTATTATTCCTCTGCTGATACATTTATAGTCACTTTTAGGTTATGGTGACACAACTCACCCTAGCAACTAATGCTCTAGAAAGGGACAATTCCATGCAGCATCTGTTTTGAATACATGTTGAAAGCTTTTACACTAAATAAAAAAGTCTTTGTGTGATTTTTATAAGAAGACGATATCAGCATGTTATTAGCGCATCAGGTGAAAGCGATTAGCGCCCCACATACGCAGGCAGCAGACGCTTGACAGCGGCGAGCCTCTCTAACAGACTGCATGTGCCATGGTGCACACCGCTTGCAGGGTTGATCTTCGTAGTGGACAGTAATGACCGCGAGCGGGTGAACGAAGCTCGGGAGGAGCTGATGAGGATGCTTGCAGAGGACGAGCTGCGGGATGCTGTTCTGCTTGTATTTGCCAACAAACAAGTAGGGCTTTTAATTGGTCATCTCCTGTATTTCCCTCTTTCAGCAGAGGTATAAAAACAGGTCCAGTATTCAGAAGCACCTGCAATATCTGCACAACCTTGCACCAGCTAACTGTAATTAGGACCAGTCTTCTGCTAGGTAGCGGAAACTAATTACTGAACTGCAGCAATTATACCGTTAAAAGGAAAATACTCAGTTGGTGGGAGAGTGCTGTGTTATAGCCATATCTACTCCTACTTTTCTTCTTCTTCTTCATCTTCTTCTTCTTCTTCTTCTTCTTCTTCTTCTTCTTCTTCTTCTTCTTGTTTTTCTAGGCTCATGCTTTCTCTATCCTTCCTCATACAGCCAGCAACACTTTCATCAAAGATATTTGAGCAATAGGAAGATGGAGCATTCTAATGCATTTCAATTGAAACAAAAATCGAATGCTTTCGGCCTTGTAAATGGCATTTTGCTGTGGAGGTTAACGTGCAGCGACCAGACAGCTAAACCAACAATGTATGGTCTGAAACAAAGTTAATTTACCCTGCAGGTACCTGTAGGTACTTGGGTACTTTAATTAACATTATACTAAACTAAAAATACACATTATTGCCCCTGAAAGGAATAATGGGCAATATTACGGTGAAATCCGTCGACCTCCTCATTGACTGTTCTGGTCTGACCCCCCCCGCCGCCTCAAAATCAAACGCGTCCGTCCGTTGAACTCGCTGATATTCCAGTCAGCTGTGCTTTGAAATGTAAACGGCGTGTTGGGGAAGACATCTGGGGAGTGTAGCTTTATGTGTCCTGATCCTGTTCTTTATATCACTCTGCTCCCTGACTAACTGTGCATAGGATCTGCCCAATGCAATGAATGCTGCGGAGATCACAGACAAGTTGGGGCTACACTCTCTACGTCACCGAAACTGGTACATTCAGGCTACCTGTGCCACCAGCGGAGATGGTCTCTACGAGGGCCTTGATTGGCTGGCCAATCAGCTGAAGAACAAGAAATGAGTGTTCCAATCAGTTTGAGAGTGGGGAAGTGCCCAGGTGCCAGCTCCAGGTAGATGTTAACGTTGGTCCATTGTGTTTACATGGAGAGGTAGCACTGGAGAGTTTCCAAGGGGTGACTATCAATGGGTTTCCCTCAACTCCCCTTTTCTCCCCTTATGTTGATGCATTTTATTTGGTTGGATCTGCAGTGACTATTTTTAATCATTTAGAAACCAACGGTCTTGAGTGATCTTAAATGAATGCACAAATATTGGGATGTGATAGTATTGCAGTATTATAGAGACAGACTAAGTATTTTCCAAGTCTGTGGTCATATGAACTTTTCTTATATCCAGGAACTGGTAAATACAGACGAGGCATTGCAGACTTGCGCAAATGCACTTCAGACAGTTACGTTCTAATGTAAAATGTAAAGAGCTAGAATTTCAGTAAAGTATACTTTCACATTGTGTGACAATTAAAAATTTTAAATGTCCAGCCTCAGCACCCAATTATGCATTGCTGAAAAAAAAAAAAGTTATTGTAAGAAATTCAGGATTGTCATGAGGAGCTTCTATTCCTTTCACATCATATCATATTTGTTATTATTGTGCATTCACTATTTAGGCGGTTCATGACAGTAAAAATGCTATCACCACTGTATATTACCCGATACATTATATAGAGGAGACATGCCACTTCGAGAATTTTGAATGGAGCTCTATGGGAGAATTCTGAAACGCCAAAGGTGACAGTTGGAAGAACATGTCCCGCCTCTCCCCAAGAAGAGCCAATCGCCTGCTTTATAATTGCAGAACGGATAACATTTTAAGACAATTCGTGTGTCACAAAATCTTGCGCATGCGTAGTGGAATTTCACACTGGGAAAAAAATATTTTCAAGCCTTTTTTTGGGGCAAAATCACCAAACGTTTTAAGATGTGTTTAACATATTTGACTTGCGATCATATACGTGCAATTCTTATTTCCAAATGATCACTGAAAGAGCGGTTATGGTTACTGAAATGAGGGAATGTTGTCTTGTGTCGGTAAGGTGTGAACATGGAAGCTGTTGTGCACAGCAGTTACACGGTTATGTTAAAGAAATGCTGCTATTGTTGTTGCATTGTATCTGTCAAAAACAATTCATATTGCTTTGTTATCCTCACTGCAATTCATCCTAATTAGACTGACATTGTCTATGTTAGCCACGGTGCATTCATGTATCTTTGCCTATGCTAGCCATGGTGCGTAACTAACATTTTCCGTGCGTTATTGTTGTACAATATGCAATATGTTTTTTTGGTATTTTAAAACTAGTATTTATTTATTTTGTGCCAACAGTGGTCAAGGGTTATTATTGAATAACTAATTGGTTATTTTTGTGTTGTCTTACTAATTTACTATACAGATACATTGAACATTAAGAGAAGGAATACTTATTATAATGTTGCATCAAAAGGCATGTTATTATTTTAAAAAGTCTAAATAAAAATGAATTATATAGCCTGTTTGCTCAGACTATCTTTGTTATGCTAAATCACTGGTTCAGACAGTGCTGCATTGATACATGTAATGGATTTAGTCAAACGTTTACCTTACAACCCTCTAATATGCAAGATCATGCATTTCTATGTCAACACATCTGTATTTATGTTTATGTAACCAGAAACATATAATAGCCTATCATTTGCATTTAAATTGAAACTTTGGTGGATATAATTGGTATTGGGGTCAGTGTGTTAGCACATATGTATAAATACAATGGCCAATATTGTGTAATGTGCCCATTTTGTTCAGTTTAGTTTGTGAATACTGTTTTATGGCTATCTATCTCCAATGGTTAATTTCTCTGATAACTGTATGTAGGAATGTCAATACACAAATGCACTGTCGATAATGTGCAAAACTGATGAAACGTTTCTAAAGGTTGGCAAGATTACTTAACATTCCAATTAAAACTGTTCAAAAAATGAATAAAGACTGAGTTAGTTAATTTCACTAGATGTTATGAAGATACATTAAAACTATACTCAAAATGGTGCAAATATAGTATGTTTAATCATGGAAAAATGTTCCTAACACCTCACTTATAAATAAATAAAATATTAAATTATTTCCCTTGTCTTGTGCATTGTATTGCTCCTTCTTGTAATAGCATTTGGTATTTTGAATGTTTTTGTTGTTTTCAAATGGTTGTATTCTAAATATTTCAGTGTCTAGAGTATCAACAGCAACAGTTCTAAAGTAGCAAATCAAAAGCCATGCTAATGGCTCATATCATCGTCTTGGTTAGGCAGAAAGGGATGACGGCACAGGCCACATGAGAACAGGCCAATATCCTTGATTCCAACCCTTCTACAGACAAGGAGTCTGTGATTCAAACATGGACATATAACCTTTCTCTTTTGGCAATTGCTAACAGCCCTCATCAAGAGAGGTCTGGCATAATCAAATAGTTTCCCTGTGGAATTGCTGTCCTCCACAGAGTCATCGTCTTTGGCCGGGCCAATCGGGTCCACGCAGGGAAGAGTGCCATTGTGTCTCCAGGGGTGTGACAGCAGTATGTGGGTCAGCGCTGCACCCTGGGCAGCCGGCCCCTGGGGCCCCCTGCCGGACGGCCACAATAGCGGCCCCAGGGCGGGTGCCATAGCTGGGATTCCCTCCCGTAACCGGGACGCCCTCGTCCAGGGCACAGACACACTGGCAACAGCTCTACAATCAATTCATCAATCTTGTGAAGGGAGTGGCAAGTTGCAAAAGGCCACAGCATTCGCCCCCACACCTCGCCTTGGCCAGGACAGGGCCACCGGGACAGGCTATTACCACCAGACAGACGCTGAACAAATGCTGAACTCAAGTCAGAGTCTGAGGCATCACGCTTGTCTATATGAACTGACAACAGAGAAAACATAGTATAGTATACAGCATGCCAGGGTCATTACAAAAACATATATGTTTTGTCAGTCTATTTTACCTTTGTGCCAACTGCCCCACAAACAATTTGTGATATTTAAATACATAGGTATATTCATTAATTTATACATATGAGCAGATATAAAGCAATCATCAATACACATGGATGTATATTTAATCCATTCTGATAACAGCCAGATAGACTTATAGTGTAAAGTATAATCCCATATCGATGTAAATATCGATGTTTTTTTAAACAGTCATAAACTTAGTAGACGATAGTTTACAGTCCATCCTCAAAGGCCAATGTCTTTGATATCATAGGCTATGTCACAGTCGCCCCCTTCTGGAGAAATCGCTATAAGTGTTATAAACAGTTTACCCTAAAAATGTAACATTAAAAACGAAAAAATACTTGCAAACTTACAAAAAAGAATGAAAATAATCATAATTATTATTATTATTATTATTAGTATTATTAGTATGAATATACAAATACAAATATGATATATACTGTATATATTATTATTATTATTATTATAAATATTATTATTATTATTCATACATATATTACATGTTTTTTAAATGGACCCTTGCTCTATCTTCTTGTTTGGCTGGCATGGTGAGAAGTCTATAGCTACATATTTTGGAACTCTACATGTTTCCCTCCTCAAATTAAGCATGTTCTTGTTTGGGATCAGAAGTCACTTGACCAATCGACAATGTAGCCATTGTGATGGGCTGGTTCCTATGGCTGGTCCATACGCATCAAAGACGTGATTAACCAGTTGACAGCGCTGGGGGACAATACTGCTTTTTAAAAGTGGGAACAGTGTAACCACTCACAGCACTGGACCACTGCCTCAATGCAGCAGCTGCCAACATAAAAACCAAAATAACTCCACATAAAGGAAGACGTTCCGAGTTGTGTGCACTTGACTGCGATAGAATATGGGTGTACATTAAATCAAATTAAACGAAATCAAATAAAGTTACATTAAATTTAATTAAATTAAAACATATTAGATAAAAAAACACACTTAGCCTAACATAATCTCTAAACTATATATTTAATGTTCAGTTTCTTTGGTTAGGTCGAGGGTAAAAATCAAGTAGGCTATGCATTTCATAATAATATATTAATTAATAAGCTTTGAAATAGCTGTTCATTCGTGTCAACGTGTAACATTTTGTGATTATTATTACATATCTGGGCAGTACAGAACAATCACAGATACTATTTGATTGCTGTGCTGTCCAATCACAAGTGAAGTGACAAGTGACGATCGGGCAATGGGTGCGCTGCGTCAAAAGCCACTTGTTAGTTGTTTCTGGCGCGTCGATCTTAACTTCATACTGGAAATATTAACGAAGCAGTTTCATTTCACCTTCAATGGTTCGAGATATGGATATTTTTCTAGTAGGCTATACACTTCGTTGAAACTGTTAATATCAGCGATGAGCGAGTCTTTGACTGGATACATATGTTTATGATTTTGGACCTTGGACAAGTGAATTGTGGCTTTCCAGTGTATCAGACAGACTTCTTGGTCATGGTTATATCTTTATGACCAACTTCGCAATGATGCTGGACTATTGGCAGCTTATTTGGCTGTGTATGACAATTATGTCATTCCTACAAGCTACATCGTCCCAAACCCATGAAGGTTAGTGGCATGTTTGGATTTTACAGCAGCATGGTTGATACTATATTACTTTAAATGTAGCCTACATTAAGGTGACAATAGCTGACAAACTGCAGTCTGTGTCAACCAAAATGGGTCATATAGGTGATTTGTGACATACCGGTATTCCTCTCTCTCTCTCTCTCTCTCTCTCTCTCTCTCTCTCTCTCTCTATCTCTCTCTCTCTATCTCACCCTCTCACACACAAAAACACACACACACACACACCTGTGGGTGTGCCTTCTACAGACTGAATGAGTGTCAAAAAACCTGATTATTCTAAACGAGTTGTACAGGGCGTGTATAGACTGTTTGAATATATTGTACCTGCTAAATTATACAAACAGTTCGCCCATGCCAACATGAAAGTTATTGTTATGAAATATAGTGTATTATGGTGTATGTATAATGTAGGCTCTGATGCTCTAATTTATCAAGTAAAATGTCCTGTATTTGAAAACTATAACATAGACTATACATATAATATAGTTTCTATAGTCTCTCTAAGACATGTTTCATTATCCCTATAGGCAGTTCAAGACACTAAAATGTCTAAATGGTTAACCAACATTCCCTTCTGTCTCAGATCTGATAGTACTTGCTTTGTTCTCTTGTATAACAACTTGGGTGCAGTCATTACTGGGCCATAATCAAGTCTCTGACT
>JAOEGT010009100.1:0-11049 GCA_025447795.1 Speoplatyrhinus poulsoni
TCTGTCGGCTTCACATGTAGCCTAGGTCCGTGTATGTGATGGCAATGCATCACGTACTGATTAGCAGATGTATCAGATTTAAGCTTGAGCTGCAGATTCCGAAATGCATGGGAAAATGTAGCTTCTGTGGACGATACCGCACTACTTGATCAGCTAGTAGCTTCGCTACTGAAAAGCTATTTGATTCAGAAAACAGCGCCGCTACCGCCACGCTACTTGTAGCGACGCTACTGCCCAACACTGTATAATATATAGGTCATCACGTTTCTGACTGGCACCTGCGGCCACCCCCTTATGTAAAGTCTGGTGCAAAGGTCTCAAATTACACTAGGTGAAGGCTTGATATAACCACACAATTCATAGATGTGAAGCGCACAGCCCATTTTGAGGTCAGCGGAGTACCAACAAACAAATTGGCTCTTGGTTCATGTCGTGGATTAATATAGGCATATTACACACGTAAACGTAAACAACGTGTCACGCAGCTGCAGCAGTTGGCTTGTTTGCATTTCATTTATGATAGGCCTATGATATTGTAGAGTCTGTCATGTTAACATTTGAGCATTGATTACGCTTCGGCTAGTCGACAGGTCATATATATTGCCTATTACTGAGGAATTATACGGGGAGATCCCTTTACTGTCTGTAGCCTACACAAAATATACTACACCGATTTATGAATGGTGCGATATTGCGCAACCGGTTTCTAAGAAGGAAAAGGACCAGATTTTCCGTGAATGGACTGGACAGGATCTATAGAAAACATACAATTAGATAGACTGACTGACTTTATTGCCCCATGGGAAATGTGTCTTAGGCTATAGCCTAAGACAAATAACGTAACGTAAACGGACGTTGGTCAATGAACAGTCGTACCGGAAGAGACGATCGTGGACAGATCTCCGGTGCCCTCACGTTTGGGTGTCACCCCCCTCAAATCCCACACACTCCTGTCAGATGCTTCACCCCTATGCCTCCTTGATCGTCCCCTTCCTGCCTTTGACAAAAACGGGAGAGGAGGGGAGAAAAGTCAGTTATACAGTAGCCTATACATCTACAGTCAAAATATTGACTCTAAATCTTTAGCACAACTTTAGTTAACATGTCAAAACATTAATAGATAATTAAGTTAATGCATTGTTTTAGGGTATGCCTTACTCAAATTCCTTTGATTTTATCGTCTCATAATCATCATGCACATATGCTATAGGCATTTGTAATTTGTAATATTGCAATAGGATGATACGGGTTTTAAGTTAAGTATTTGAAAAAGATAACATGGCTGTTAAATTATTGTATATGGCCTCTACAAAATTGTAGGAGGTGCTTCAGGGCATTGTGGAATTGCGTCTGCGAGTTGTAGCCTATGGCTGCAAACATATAGGCTATAAACGACATTCGTTACTTAGTTTCAAGTTAGTTCAAGGATTGAGTGATGTAGCATTTTCTGCTTGTTATGGTTTTTATAAAATTTCGGAGGACGTCAGCGAGTAACTTTGACAGATTATATCACACAAACGTTACAATGTACTTTCTCGTATTTACTTTCTCGTAATGAGCTGAGTTGGAATTTATTGGTAAGACTGTCTCTTTTCCGTCGGTACTTGGTAGGCCTACGCTGCATTTAAGATAATAGGCCTATTTAATCGTTTCTCTGATCGGCGAAAAAATACATAGACTAGACTAGAGCTACTGTTTGGAATAGGCTATATGCTATATAGGCTACGTAGCCTTTAGCTATTTGACTATACTAAAATAATTAAACTATCATAATAGTGTAGGTTACAGTCTGAAGGCTAAATCTATGATTGGGGTGGTCATTGTCCTTTGTTATAGGCTTAAGTGCATTACATGTGTTCTTTTGAAAACGTATTTGGCAGGATAATCATACGTATACATTTACTTTAAATTAAATCTTCTGCTGTCTACATTTCTATCAAATTAGTTAAGCAATAGACTATTCTCTAGCCAGTAGGCCTACTCCATTAGATATGTGTTGCATAGCCAGACGAATTGAAAGTTCAGATCAGTTAGCAATGATTATTACAAAATATCTGTTTTGTAAGTTTTACAAGACAGCGCTTTAATTAAAATAACTAAAAACAAATAATTAATGTTGGCCAAATGGGTCTACTACTGTAGACCTAATTCATATTTATTGCATATAATACAATATGTAACGGTATTTCCTTGTTTGGCAGGGGATATGTGATTAAACCATACATTAAGTTTATTAAAGAAGTATTCTAATCACAAGTTACAGCTGTTACCATGGTTTACTTCACCACAAAGGTTTACTTAAAAGTTTTCATATTAGCACCAACCAAATGCTGTACATTTTGTTCTAAAGTTGCATTCAACATGCCCATAGCCAACAATACTATACATCACATACAGCTTCATGATCAACTGCAAATATTCTAATACGTATACTTTTTTTCATAAAAGAGAGGAAAACTAATAATTGTTTTCACTTAAATGTGTAACGGTCAATTATCCATGTTAGACAACATGAATCCCTTAATTGCAGTGTTTAGACTTTCAAATAAGTAGTTTATTTTGTGGATACATTTGATTTGCCTTCTATCAATAGACTTAGTTACATTTAATTTCTCATAAATATTTTGTAAGAACAGATTAATTGTTATCAACTGGTGAATATATTTTGAAATAAAGCCTGCATATGCATTGTTCTCCCTGTGTATGAATTGACTAAGCCTTAATACATGACCTGCACTTTTTATAGTGTCTTTTCTCTCTTCTCATTCAGAACCTGAACTTTCACAATATTTTGTTTTGACTACTTTTTCATACTGTTAGATGTGTGGGTCAGCGGTATGTTTTAGTTATTTCTTCTTTTGAATAATGTGTTTCTGAACTTAACATGATGTGGATACATTGGTTTATCTAGAGTCTGTACTTTATAAAAGTAATGTAATATACTGTAGAACTTTAATGTAATTTTCTCTAGTATCATAATTAGAAAGTCATACATGCACTCACACGTCGCAAAGAGTGCTATCAGTTTTGTAGAACAACACGTGACTGGACAACTTGTAGGACAACTACAGGGAGATTGCTTGACCTATAAGGAAATGGGGAAATTATTGGACGTATAGGAGGCCTTAGCTTGGAGAGGTCTGCAGTGGGCTGGTTCAGAATGGAAAGGGAGGGCAGCAAATGAACACACCCACATTCTGTTTGTGTCAGTGCTGCTGACCCACTAAACATCCATGAATTGTTTACCAAATGTGATGTTATTAACATTAAGGGCCAAGCAATTAACAGTAAAAGTGTTAGAAGCATATAAATGCAACAGGCATTCTCCGTTTCCCTTATGTTAGTTTAAAATAAAGGTATTTATAGTATTTGGTCAACTACAATTTATGACTGACTCATCACTGATTGTTTGTTTCTAGAGAAAGTGTAGTTAGCCATAGTTTCCATTATATGTGTACAAATTAAACCATTGGACTATGAAAGTGTATATATCTTTTTTAAATGGCACTTTATAACTGATATCTGGCTGAAATAACATTTTTACAGTCTCATAACAAACTGACCAGTATAACACAATATGAAATCTCAAGTATGCAATTAGACTATAAGAAAAATATATAAAATATTGACATTAATTATAATTTCAGTGCATCCTTCAAGTTTTTCATCTAATTACATTTTTCTGACTTATTTCACTTGAAAGTCTGTCTGAATAAGTGGAGAATGTGGGCCAGTCTTGGTCAATGACCACTGTAAATGGTATTCTCCATTCTATCAACACATTTTTTTCTCTGAATGGATGACACAATTTAAAGTGGCCCCCTTTGAGAAACTAGGTCGGTGTTACAGCATTATATAAGCGTTAGGTAAGACTATAGCTGAACACCCACTTAGTTTACACTCACGTGCCCGTTGTGATAACAATATCGTAGCCAGAGATTTGGCGTCCTCCAATGGCAATTCTTTGGCAGTGCACTTAATCCCAGAATAACATTGTATTACAAATAGGTTATAAAACATAAAACGCCGGTGTGTGCATTTACTGTATATGGGTGTTTGTTATTCATGCTCAACTTGAAATTTAGACAGTCCAAAACTAAAAGAATAATTTTTGTGTTTTTATGCGTGGAAGGTCATTTATAGGCTACTGTATGTAGCACATGTATATTTTTGGACGTTTATGGAGTGTGTTTATTGAATTATTAGATCCCCAAATACACTTACTGTAGTACTGTAGTTAGTATTTGAAAATTGAAATACTATTTGAAAATTTAAAGTACTGAAATGACTAAACTAAAATCAAGGATTGTGCATTCATTTGTTAACCTTTATTATTCAGTGAACTCATGAATACCCTGCTTATTGCTTGTATTAATTTAGTCATGATGGGTACTTAATCCAGCGCCGTGCAGATCTTAAGGTTGATCTGTTTGTTTGCTATCATTTGATCAGGGCTTTTCATTGCTTATGTTGTGCCCCTGCAGGTCCTACTGAAGAATACCAAGACCATAACCCAGATGCCAGCGCTCCACTTGAGGCTGTGCCCTCCTCTCTCGCTACCACCATGCCATCTGGCTCCTCCATGCCAAGTGGAGAGCTGCCAAGGAAACGAAAGGGAGATGTCGAGGGGAGGTCGGACTCAAGTGTTCAGTAAGTGCAGAGCTGCTGTGTCTCTGTTGGGCAATAACCTACAGTAAATGATTATAACTGTCTATTGCCAAGTGTTATTAATTAAAGGCCTTTTTGGTTTTGCAGACAAAGTCTTGACTATGAAATGGAAGAAGATTTTAGGTACTATCAAGAGCATATACTATTTGCTTGAACAGTATGTTGTATTTTGTTGAGGAATTGTTTAGTGCATTTTTTCTCCTTAGATCTGAAGGAGAAGATCAACATGCCAAAATTAAGTGCTTCAGGTATTGTTAAAAGAAAACACAACAAAGTACTCTTCTAGCCTCTAAAACCATACTCACAGTATTTTCTATGGTACTTTCTGTGTTCATCTTCTGCTTTCTGGTAAGCAATCAAACCTGATAGAAAGCCTGAATTGCCAAGTGCACCCACAGGGATCCTCATCGCCAAATAGAGAAACGGCGACGCGACAAAATGAACAACCTTATCGACGAGCTGTCCGCCATGATCCAAGCTTGTAACCCCGTGGCCCGGAAACTTGACAAACTCACGATATTGCGGAAGGCTGTGCAACACCTGAAAGTCCTCAAAGGTATAAATGAACAGTACAGTGCATATAGCCTACTGCAGAGTCCGTCATATACACACACAAATGTCATACAGTGCACAACAATGGGAAGAGGAGAGCACAGACGAAGGAGATGAACGCTGAATCACAAACGGGGATGTAGGGATGACATAGCAACCAGGTAGAATGGGGAAGAAGATGACCACTGACTACTGGGCGTGAGGGTCAATCCTTAGGTCAAACATGTCCGGGCGTTGCTGCTAGAAGTCTGTGATCAACCCTGCGTCTAAAATGTCCTAGCTGTCCACCAGGTACTACAGCCGACCCCCCCCAGTACCCCGACATCTAGACCCCAGGAGTGCCCTCGCCATGCAATCTAGTGATATCCAAGGACCGGGCCGAGCTGTGCCATGGGTCCGGGACCACCGCCCAGAGGAAAGTTAGCTATAATGTCCCTGCGTTTAACCCCTCCGGGGGACCTTGAAGGGGCCCACAGGCCGGTGGGCGGAGAGTGAGGTCCTGAGAGGATTGCCATACAGTTATATTACAAAAGTAGACGAGTATTGTTGTCTGTCCTGGGAGGGATAGACAATACCGCCTCAGACGTCTAGCGCTCTGAAAGCACCAGTGCACCCAGACCAGAGACCATCACCACCTGGGAGGGTAACATAGCGGAGGAGTGGTTGAGGGAGCTCTGAGCGGGAGAAGCCCACTCTCTGGGTCTGTCCTGACAGCAGATCCTGTACCTGGATGTGAGGCTCACTGTGCGACCCCAAGTCCAGCCTTCAATGCCTACCAGGAAAAGCAACGCCCTCTGGCTGCGACTACTTGACATTACATGTCTATTAAGTGTTTCTATTTCTGCATAAAAGTAAATAATGACCTGGTATGTACAGTATGACTTGTAGAAATGTAAATGTATGTTACGTTACACAGCAACACTGATGATATATTAACATATTTGTATCTGTTGTTGGCAACATGAAGGTTCACATGGTAACATGGAGGTAAAGGCAGTTTAGCTGAAGGTAGTTTTCTGTGTTTTCAGTGGTTATGACTACTGCCTTCGCTGACACCGCCTACAAGCCTTCCTTCTTGCCTCAAGAGGACCTTAAAGATCTTGTGCTCAGGGTAGGTCTTAACAGGGCCACATGTACGACCACATGTACTTTGTGTAGTCTTTTGGTCACTTTGTTTTCTGCCGTTTTTATAATAAAATTGAATGACTTACATTGTCATTAACTGTACAATTAAACCAAAACCAGTTTTAACTGTTTACAAAATTTTCTTTCTTTCTTTCTTTCTTTCTTTCTTTCTTTCTTTCTTTCTTTCTTTCTTTCTTTCTTTCTTTATTTCAAGGCTGCATATGGATTCCTACTAGTAGTTAGTTGCGACCGGGGGAAAATTCTGTTCATCTCTGAATCTGTCTCAAAGATTCTCAACTTTAATCGGGTGTGTAGCACCTTCACATCACATTTTCATCTGATCCAATGCATCAAAGATCATAAACCTTTCACACGCAATTAAGGTACTGCTCAGAGTCGCAGGCTGGACTAGTGGGTGCCTGGTTCAAGAGGTGACAAGGGTGATCAAAGCCCCCTCCCTGACAAACTATTGTCTGGTTGACTAAGGCAGGTATTTGAAAACACATTGATGGTGCATTAGGACATATTGCTTGACATACTCACAATTTAAGCCCATTATTAAATAAAAAGCTATTATTGTGAAATAACTTGCAGGTAAGTTGAAAACGTGTTGGTAGTGAATTACAGTAGGACATGCAATATATCATATGCCTTTAACCTGTGCTGTTTGTAATGTTAGATTTGACTGTATTGTTTGGTTTTAAAGCTTACATTACTTAAATGTGTAATTATAAATTATTGTAGAATTGGCAGTCTGTTACCACGTTTATGTTCAGATGCACAAAACAAATAACTTGCCTGTAAATGTCTTGCTTGTATACAGGCAGTACACATTAAATCTGCAATTGCCTCAGGTCCAAAAGACAATCAAGCAATGTGAACATCTGGGCTCAAAGATGCGTGCAGAATCCATTACCATGGGCTTTTAAGATTGGACAATGGACTGTCCATTAAGTGTTGCTCTTTTTAAAGACATTGCTTAGCAGGAGATACCACCTGCTTTACAGCTTTGAGTCTTCCAAAGAGATAGTAGCGGAGGTTGTAATTGGATTTGATCCTAGGCCAGCAGGAGACAGCATATGGGGCTAGAGAGCTCTTAACCATGCTGCTATCTTGAGATGCCTGTGAAATATTCCTTTAGTGCTGCTGTTTGGACAAAGGGTATATCAATAATGTCATTCATGACACATCTTTCACAAAAGGAAGTGTGTGCATTTACTGGCCAGGGTGTACAGAGGGATAATAGAATGGTCCTTGTGTACACACGTGCTTGTGTGTTGTTATGACCAATTGTGTGTTTCGGATATGTGTTCAAACACAAGGGTGGTGGTACCACCTCAAAGTATTTCCTTTTTAACAAGGCTAAGGCAAAGGTTAAGTTATTATACATACCTATACACTACCTACCCATCCATCCATCGATCCATCTTCATCGGCAAGGTTAAAGAACAACTGTCTGCCTCAGAATTATTTCCTCGTGAACGTCTTGTAGATGCTACCAGTAAGTATGTCCTTAGGTTGGACATAAGATAGGCTGACTATAAAATGAATGTGTTATTTAATAAAACATCAGTATGATTTATGGATGGGTGTTTGCATTAAAGTTAGCATTAACAACAAATGTAGCATTAGCATTTAGCATTAATTAAAAAACATAACACCATAAAATATAACATAGAGAGACATTTGAACATGTGTAGATAAGATATCCATAAGTGAAAGCTTTATGGACCTATCTAGATTTAGAATGGAAATCATCTTCAGCGTATTTTGATTGAAATGCTTTTTTAATATTTTCCACAGTTCCTCCATATGGAGCATTCAATGTTGTTGTTAATTGTTGTATTTCTACCAGCTGGTGTGCAGGTGCAGGCAGAACGTCCTGTTGCATTGTCACACTTGAGCACAGGGGCGCGACGCTTCTTCTTCTGTCGCATGAAGCATAGCAGGGGGGCACCACACAGTGGAGCTAGCGTTGAAGACAGGACTTCTCTGTCTGCCATGTCCAAAAAGAAAGGTGGGCGGATGTTTGAACTATACTAATGCTCTTGATTTGCTTTTATTGTTATATCTGATGCAAACAAAAACACCTCTCCCTTCAATGTCATAAGTTGCTGTCTCAAAAGCTCCGCCCCCCACATTGGACAAACAGTTTATTGTTGCGTGCGGTGGTCTGCACCACTTTGTTTGCGTTCCCATTTACAGAGCCAGGGCTGTGGTGCTAATTTTTCAGTGCACACACATTGACGTGCATTAGCTTACATTTGCTTAGGACACCTTTAAATGGTGCCATTGCCATATGTTTATGCTAACAATTTCAAAAGAAGTTAAAGCAACATGGATTTAGATACAGTTTGTTTTCCTAGAAGACACAGTTAATGCAGCATGGATATGTACAGTATGAAAACGTATCATACACATCATTTCCATAGCAAGACAATTTGGAACATTCAGTTGAAACAGTTTGGAAAATTTCCAACCTTTCTACTAAGGAAACAAAACTTTCCTGACGCCACATGTAGGTCTGTGAAATGTGTAGTGGAAATCTATCATGGGCGTGTGCTTTTGTGTGACAAGACCTCACCACTTAGTTGACCCAAAAGTTATTATCCTCTGTCAGAATTACAAAAGATATTTAAGGGAACTGTTTTCCTCCCCTGCAATTGGTAAAATGAAAGAGTTTCTGCTAAGATGTCGTAATATAATAACCATTCTGACTTTCTTGAGAAAGGTGTGACTTTCAGTAGTGAGAAGAAATAATATGCCAGTTCCCATGAAACTGGTTTAATAATATGTCTAAAAGGTATTGCTTGCTGTATTTAATATGTTTGAACGTAAATAACTAATATTGCAATAATATCACTAAATAAAAAAGCATTAAACAGCATGGAGAAGTAAAAAGGCATAAATACTTCACTGTTAAAAAGGGTAAAACGCAGCTACGCGTGACTAAATAGAAAATTTTCAAAATGTGTATACTAAGTTATAATGGGTCAATTTGAATAAACTCTTATTAATTGATCTGACGAGACTAGCGACAAGCACTAATCAGCTTCAGTTTGACTTTACCAAGAGAATAAGTCTTGAGAACTTGATATCGTTGTGGATTAGCTGTGACGACAGTGGAAGCGACTTGAAAACATTTGTAAACATCAATGACATCCAGTCAACTGCCAAGTGAAGGTTTATGATGGATGGCTCCACAGATAGACCTGTGTCTAACATCTGGGGTGTCAGGTTATGTTGTTGCTCATGGGTACTGGCTTGTTGTGACAAAAGCTGGAGTACGACGCCGCATAATGGACAAATAATGCAAGTCAAAAATAATATAATACTAAAAAGATATTCCATTAAGGAACCTATCTTACATCAGTGAAATATGATTATTGTGTACAGCAAGATATTTCATTCTGCTGGAATCCTGTTTTTGCCTATAGATGGGCTGCACTATGCGCACAAGAGCAGACCTCTTCCTTTACAGAGAAGTATTCTTTATAACAACTTGACAAATGCACCATTACAATATAAACGCAATTCCCCAAGCTGCAAGCGCACCTGGCTTTTAAAGGGAATGGAAGATGACAGATTGTTTTTTTTGCATGTTACACCCACAACACAGCCATGAATAATTAAGAGACTAAGCAAAAATTATTTTGCATATTGTTTCTGCTGTATTTTGCAGAGTAGCAAAAGTGGATCTGGACATATGTCATAAATGCACTTGCGCCATTTAGACTGTGTGCTTAGATAATTAAAATAGGGCCTTTATTATTATACAAAATGTAAATAGAGAGATACTGTATATTGGGCACTTTAGAATTTATTAGGAATATAAATACCACTGGCATTTAAACATGCACTATATTTTGTGTTAGAATATTGTTATAGAGCATAGCATACACAGGGCAGCCTACAGCCTAGATACCTTTTGACCTGACGTGTGGTTTGCCATGACAAAGCATTTTTCTAAAACATTACATCCAAATAATGTTGGTTCTGATATGCTAACAAATTATTATGACATATAAATAAATGCACAGCACATTTGACGTAGGCCTATATTGTGAATTAATGCTCAACCTAGTGGTGTGACGCTAGGTCTGTTTATTCGGTTTCTTCCCATAGACCCCCACAGGTACTGCACGATCCACTGCACTGGCTACATGCACAGTTGGCTGAGCAGCCAGCTAGAAGCAGAGAGCGACACGGAGAAGGAGAGTTCCCACCTCAGTTGCCTGGTGACCGTGTGCTGAGTCCACCAGCGCGTGCCCCCCCAGCCCCCCCAGGAAGTCAGTGTGAAGCCCACCAAATTTGTCACACGCTGCGCGATTGACGGCAAGTTAACGTTCATAGACCAACAGTGAGTGTCCGTGGACGTTTCCCGCCCATCTGCACAATATAACCCTGTCCCCAGTCTCACTCTACCCCGTGATTTTTAGAAGTGTGTCTTTTGTAATACGGTTCCATTGAGGGGAAAAAATGGCAGACAGAGAAAAGTTATTTTAAGTATGTCTCAGAGAATACAATATTTACTTTAGCCGTTTTGTTGCTAACTACTACGGCAGCGTATTGCTGCCAAGTAAGAAAAAAAAAAAAGGATCAGTATCACGTTATAACGTGAATTGTTTCACGTTATAACGTGAATTGTTTCACGTTATAACGTGATAAGACAGTTTCACGTTATAACGTGATAACACAGTTTCA